>JAQZBX010112074.1:0-10228 GCA_029593785.1 Cabassous unicinctus
GCTATCAACAGTCTCTTCAAAGTGATCTAGGCCTTTTCCATCAAGCATTTCACAATTCCTCCAAAAAATACCCCTTACCCATTTATAAAACCGTTCCAACATTTTGGTAATTACAAAAGCACTTCCCCACTCCTCGGTACCAAATTCTGTATTAGTCAGCCAAAGGGGTGCTAATGTGAAATACCAAAAATGGGTTGGTTTTTATAAAGAGTATTTATTTGGGGTAGAAGTCCATAGATACCAGGCCATAAAGCATTAAGCTTCTTCTCTCACCACAGTCCATTGCCACATGTTAGAGCAAGACAGCTGCTGGCATTTGCCAGGGTTCAGGCTTCTGGGGTTCCTCTCTTCCCGGGGCTGCATTTCTCTCCAGCCTTAGCTCCTGTTTCCTCCACAAGGTCGGCTCTAGACGATCAGGCGAACAGCTTGCTTCTCTTCTCCTGGGGCCTTCTTTCCAACATCAAAACTTCTTCTCAAAAGACTGCTCCAACTCTGTTCTTGGCCTTGCCTTTTATATTCAATTCCCCACCTACCAGGGGTTGGGGCTCAACACCCTACTGACTGACATGGCCCAGTCAACACCCTAATCATAATTCAATCATGCCCAGATTAACAGATCAGATTACAGGCATGATCCAATTATATTTTTGGAATTCATAATTACATCAAATTCCCCAATGGTTACACTGCATATCTGGAGGAATTGGAAAAACAACAATAAACTAACTGCAAAGGAAGAAGAATGAAGGAAATAACAAAGATTAGAAGAGAACTAAATGAAATACAATATAAGAAAGCACTAGAAAATATAAAAAAAAACACAAAAAAACCTGAAAGCTGGTTCTTTGAGAAAATCAATAAAATTGACAAATCCTTAGCCAGACTAACAAAGAAAAAAGAAAGAATATGCAAATACACAAAATAAGAAATGAGGAGGGGTTATCACCACTGACCCCACAGAAATAAACAATACTGTAAGAGTGAACTTTGAAAAATTATATGCCAACAAGAATGATACTTCAGAGTTAATGGAAAAATTCCTGGAACCTCACAAGCAGCCTACATAGACGAAAGAAGAAATGGTAACTCAGCAGTCCAATTACAAGTAAAGAGATAGACTCAGTCATCAAAAACCTCCCGACATATCAGAGCCCAGGACCAGAAGTCTTCACAGGTGAATTCTACCAAACATTCCAGCTTAAGCTCTTCCTAGATACAGAAGTAGAAAGAACATTGCCTAAATCATTTCATGATGCCAACATTACCCTAATACCAATGCCAAACAAAGACGCCACAGGAAAGGAAATTTACAGACCAATCTCTCTAAGAACCTAGATGCTAAAAATATCAACAAAATATTTCCTAATTGCATCCAACAACATAACGAATTATACACCATGACCAAGTGAGTTTCAACCCCGGGTATACAAGGATGGTTCAACACAAAAAAATCAATCAATTTAATACACCACATAAACAGATTGAAAGAAAAAACAGCACATGATCATCTCTATAGACACAGAAAAAGCACTCAACAAAATATAGAACTATTTCCTGGTAAAAATACTGCAAAAGATAAGAATAGAAGGAAACTTTCTGAACATAATAAAGGGTATGTATGAAAAACACACACCTAGCATCATCTTCAATGGTGAAATCTTAAAAGCTTTCCCTCTAAGATCGGGAACAAAACAAGGATGCCCACTATCACCACTCCTATTTTAACATTGCCTTAGAAGTACTAGCTCAAGCACTGAGGTCTTAAAAAAGATATAAAAGGCATCCAAATTGGAAAGGAAGAAGTAAAAATTTCACTATTTGCAGACAAGATGGTCCTATATATAAAAAACCCTGAGAAATTTACAACAAAACTTCTAGAACTTATAAAAGAGTACAGTAAAGTAGCAGGCTGTAAGATCTATGCTCAAAAATGAAAAGCATTTCTGTACACTAATAACGAGCAATGTAAGGAGGAAATCTAGAAAAAAATACCATTTACAATAGTAACTAAAAGAATGAAATACCTAGGAATTTAACTAAAGAGGTAAAGGACTTGTATTCAGAAAGCTACACAATGCTGTTAATGGAAATAAAAAAAAGACTTAAATAAATGGAAGAATATTCCCTGTTTATGGATAGGAAGACTAAACATTATTAAGATGTCTATCCTGCCCAAAATAATCTACAGATTTAATGCAATCCCAATAAAAATGAACACAGCATTTTTAATGAATTGGAAAACTAACTACAAAATTTATTTGGAAGGGTAAGAGGCCCTGAATCACCAAGGATATATTGAAAAGGAAAATTGAAATTGGAGATACCACACTACCTGACTTTAAAGCACACTACAAAGCTACAGTGTTCAAAACTGCCTGGTCTTGGCACAAGGATAGACATACCGTCCAATGGAACCAAATTGAGAGTTCTGATATAGACCTCACATACACAGTCATCTGATATTTGACAAGGCCACCAAGCCCACACAGTTGGGAGAGAATTGGCCTCTTCAACAATTGGTGCTTATAGAATTGGATATCCATACCCAAAAGAATAAGAGAGGATCACTATCTCACATCCTATACAAAAGTCAACTCAAGATGGATCAAAGATCTAAATATAAGAACCAAGACCATAAAGACTGTGGAAGATAATGTAGGGAAGCAGCTACAGAAGCATGTAATAGCAAATGGTTTCATGAACTTCACACCCAAAGCACAAGCAGCAAAGGAAAAAATAAATAAATGGGATCTATTCAAAATCAGAAAAAAATTTCACCTCAAAGGACATTATCAAGAAAGTAAAAAGGCAGCCTACACAATTTGGGAAAATATTTGACAACTATATATCATTTAGGAGCATAATATCTTGCATATATAAAGAAATTCTACAGTTCAAAAATAAAAAGACAAGCCACTCATTTAAAAAATGGGCAAGCAACCTGAACAGACACTTATCCTAGGAAGAAATACAAATAGCTAAAAGGCACCTGAAAAGATGTTCAACATTACTAGCTGTTATGGAAATGCTAATCAAAACTACAATGAGATGCCATCTAACATGAATTAGAATGGCAGCTATTAAAATCAGTGGACTATAAGTTTTGGAGAGGATGTGGAAGAATGGGAACCGTCATCAACTGCTGGTGGAAATGTAGAATGATCTAGCCATTGTGGCAGACAGTTTGGCAGTTTCTCAAAAAACTAACAATAGAACTTCCATATGATCCAGCAATTCCGTTGCTGGGTATATACCCAGAAGAATTGAAAAGAAAGACACGAACAGATATATGCACACCAATATTCATAGTGGCCTTATTCACTATTGCCAAAAGCTGGAATCAACCCAGGTGCCCATCAACAGATGAATGGATAAACAAAAGGTGGCAAATAAATAAAATGGAATATTACTCAGCTGTAAGAAGGAATAAAGTGCTAACACACGGTATAAAATTGATGAATCTTGAGGGAGGACCTTATGTTGAGTGAAGCAAGCCAGGCATTGAAGGATAAACAATACATGACCACACTGATATGTATTAAGCAAATTGAGTGGACTCAGAGAGCTATTGTTTGTAAGGTAAGTTTACAAGAATTAGAAAAGGAGAAGAAGGTTGTGAGGCAACACCCATATGTACATAATCAATGGTAAGGTGAAAGAGTGTATCTGCCTATAGAAGTGTAGTGATATTATTGGTTTGGGTGTTTCAGGGTTGACAGGTGGATAGATTGGGAAAGGTGGTTTGGAAAGTCCAGAGTACTGGGGGGAGGGTTGGGTAGAGGGACCAGGTGAACACTGGGAGATGCATGGAAGTTCACCTGAGCGCACATATAAGATGTTTAAAAATGTTCAAATTTTCACAGGACATTGTCACAGTGGGTGGGGACTCACACAATACCGAAGAGAATACTGAATTCCCATCCTGAAGGGCTCTGCTCTAAGGGAGTAGCAACAGTCCCCCAAGTGCAGGAGTAGTGACAGTTGAAGGAGGATGATCCACTGATGGAATCTTGGTATTGATGACTAGGTTTATGAGCCTTTTCTCTTGGAATTGAAACTTAGCCTAATGTTAGGGGTGCCTAAGGGTTTCCTCCTTAGAGCCTCCTTGTTGCTCAAATGTGGCCTCTCTCTATGCCAGACTCAGCATATGAATGCATTACTTTCCCCCCATTGTGGGACATGATTATTAGGGATGAGCCTCCCTGGCACTGAGGGATTGTTAGCAAGCACCAGCTAGCAATGCAACTGTAGGAATCCCTGTAAAAAAAGATGGATAGGTAAAGACAAATGAATTTATATGGCTAAGAGACTTCAAAGTGAATTGGGAGTTCATCCAAGAGGTAACACTTATGTACATCTTGGCAGGATCTCATGGTCTGCCAAAGGTGATACTACCCCAAATAGTGGGTCTCTTGATGGCTCTGGAGACACACAGGTCCTATGGTCAGTGTGAATAGCTCTGGAGTTTGGTGCCTTGTCAGTGGGCCCTAATTTGGAGTTTGTGCTACTGTTGAGTGACAGAGTTGGACCCAATTATGTATTCCTACCATAAGGCTCAACTGTCCCTTCTATTTAAATCTATACTTGGTTATGGAGAAGTAGGTGTCTGTCCAGAGACTTGAGTCTTTGGGCAGTCCATGTGCCAGCTGGTCCTGGAATCTTGGTGGAGTTGCAACACCTACTTTCCAGGTCATTGGACTCAGCCAGGACAACTGGTGGGGAGATGATGATGGACAACGGCCATCCCAGGGAATTGAGAGAGTCTGCAGCTGCAGGCAGGATAGTTGCATCCATCTTCCCCAAGGGATATAAACCCCCTCTCAACTGGAGGTGGAGTGGACATCACCATCCCAGAATCCTCAGGAATGGGGAAGGAACTATGGACTAGATTTACTGGTATTCTACTATAGACATATTGTGATTCTAGCAATGGAAGAAATTACAACATTGGTGTGGAGCCAGTGGCCACTGGAGTGTCTTGGGGCAGGGAAAGGGAAAAAGCAATTGTAATATGGAGGCTTTTTCAGGACTTGGGAATCATCCTGAGTGACATTGCATTGACAGATATAGGCCAAGTTATATAATCACTCAACATGGAGAACTGTGTGGGAGAGAATGTAGACTGCAATGTGAACTATGGTCCATGCTTAATGGCAAAGCTCCAGGATGCATTTGTCAATTGTAATGAATGTGCCACACTAATGAAGGATGTTCATGTGGGAGAGTGTGTGAGGTGTGGGGAGTGGGGCATATGGAAATCCCTATATGTTCTGTGTTACATTTATGTAATCTACCTATCTTTAAAAATAAATAAATAAATAAATAAATAAATAAGGGCTATCAATTTAATTCTTACTGGAATAGGCATCAGAAAGAGACTTTTAGTCCATTGATAAGTTTTGGACACCAAGAAATTGTCATCCACAACTTCAGTACCACTCTTGAAGCTGTAGATCAAGAAATGTGACAAACTCTGGAAGGACTAACTACCTCTCTTTCAATTCCCTCACAGACATAATTATGGACAACTGATTAACTTGAAATTACTTGTCTGTGCTATTGCCAACACATCCCCTTGTCCTTGGATCAACATTACCAGGCAAGTTGAGAATGACATCCAGGAAATCTTCAAATAAGCCAAATAGCTTCACAGCAAAAACCAGCGACCAAAAGACACATGGGAGTAAATTAAGGGATTTCTGCCTAACAACTCTTGGTTGTATTCCCTATTCTGCTGCTGATCATGCTAATCATCATCATTCTTCTTGGACATATTTTCATCCACAGTATTACCAACTTTGTTGCACAGAAACCCAGAGCCACAATACTCTTTCTCCTGTTCCCTGTAGCTTTTGAGCCTAGTCTCAGAATCTCAAACTAGTCACACTTGGTCTTGGGGAGTCAAAGGATTCCTTTAACCAAAAGGAAAGAATGTGAAATTGAAATGATAAATGATTTTACTAAACATGTTGATTTGCTTGAGCATCTATTTTTCTAGGGAATTACAAAGAGAAATGGGCACTAACTGAAGCAGGTTGAAATACCAATAATCCTTTGTGCTACTGATAAAAACTCCTGCCCCAGCCTGGAAGGAAGAAATGTAACAAAGAGATCAGACTGCCACTGGCAAAGTCTGCTGATTTTCACCAGATGGCCACAATCTTACACCCAAACCTGACTTGCTAATTAATGAACTGAGCCTCAAGGACACCCTGCCCCAACAGTCCACAGCACCTGAATTACACGTAGTTCACATATTCCTTGTAGCTCATGGAGCAAATATATGAGCCATAAAACACACTCCCTATATTCCTCCAGTTTCCCTCATGCCTTTGTTCCAAGCAGCCACATAAGCTACTCCCAAACTCACCTTCTGAGCAGAAATTTCTTTTGGTGTTGCTCTTGCATTAGTGCAACTTAAGCTCAATAAACTTTCTTTTCACCCCCTTTTTAAGTCCGTTTGTTTTATTTTCGCCACAATATAGTCCCAAATATCATCTATTTTCATAAATTTTGCTCAGTATTTCATCCAAATGGTATCATTAAGAATATAATCAATCTTCAAAAATATCATAAAATTATTACATGATAAAAAGTTAATGCACCTAGAAAATTTTGTGAAATCTCCATAAAATGTTTGTGACACTGTTCTGGAGGAGTGACTCCAAAACACATTTTCCTTTGTATATCATTTAGCCCTCCAGCCATAAATAGTGTCAGGTGACTTTAAGAGAACAGAAAGTTAAACACCACACCTAGAGAGAATAACTTTTCCAATGGGTATTCATTCTATGTCTTGGTGGGCATATGTTTCACTACTTCATTACTTCTTACCACTGTATAATATTCCATCATGCATATAATCTACAATATGTTTATCCTTTCATCAGTTGATGGACATCTGGGTTGTTTCCACCTTTTGGCTATCATGTATAACATTGCTATGAACATCAGTGTACAGATGTCTATTCGTGTCACTGCTCTCAATTCTTTTTGGTACACCTAGCAGTGGTATTGCCACATCCCATGGCAAGTCTATATTCAGCTTTGTTGGGAAGTACCGAAGGGTCCACCACAGTGGCTGTACCATTCTACATTCCCACCAACAGTGAAAAAGCATTCTTATGACTCCACAGCCTCTCCAACATTTACAGTTTTCCAACTTTTTAATAGCAGCCAGTCTAATAGGTGTGAAATGATATCCCATTGTAGTTTGGATTTACATTTCCCTAATCACTAGTGATGTTGAACTGTTTTTCATATGTTTCTTCACCACTTGTATTTCTTCTTTGGACAGTTGTTTTTTCAGGTCTTTTGCCCATTTATTAATTGAATGGTTTGTCTTTATATTGTTCAATCGCATGATCTCCTTATAGATCATGGATATTAAACCCTTATCACATGTGTGATTACCAAATATTTTCTCCCATTGAGTCACCTGTCTTTTTACCCTTGTGACAAATTCCTTTGAGGTACACAGTGTTTAATTTTGAGGAGGTCCCATTCATCTATTTTTTATTTTGTTGCTCATGCTTTGGGTAGAAAGTTTATGGAACTACCACTTACCACAAGATCTTGAAGATGTTTTCCTACATTTTCTTCTAGGACTTTAATGATTGTTGTTTTCATATTTATGTCCTTGATCCATTTTGAGTTAGTTTTGGAATAAGGTGTGAGATAGGGTTCCTCTTTCTCTCTTTTGGATATGGTTATTTTTTTTCATAGGACCATTTGTTGAACAGACTGTTCGATCCAGCTGGGTGGACTTAAAAGCCTTGTCAAAAATTATACGACTGTAGATGTGAGGGTCAATTTCTGAGTTTTTGATTTGGTTCCATGGGTCAATCTGTGTGTCCTAATGCCAGTACCATGCTGTTTTTACAATTGTATGTATGTAATATGCTATAAAGTCAGGAAGTGAGAGTCCTCCAACTCTGTTCTTTTTTGAAGACATTTTTTTTTTGCTATTCAGGGTCCCTTATCCTTCCAAATAAATTTTATTATTGGCTTTTCAATTTGTTCAAAAAAGGCTTTTGGGATTTTTATTGGGATTGAGTTGAATCTGTAAATCAGTTTTGGTAGAATTGGTAGAATCGACATCTTAATGATGCTTAGTGTTCCAATCCATGAACATAAATATCCTTCCATTTATTTAAATCTTTTTCAGTTTTTTTTGCAATGTTTTGTAGTTTTCTGAATGCAGGCCCTTTTATCCTTCGTTAAGTTTATTCCTAAAAATTTCATTATTTTATTTGCTATTATAAATTGAATTTTTTTTTCTGATTTCTTCCTCAGATTGCACATCAGTCATGTATAGAAACACTATGGATTTTTGCATATTAACCTTGTATCCCGCCACTTTGCTGAACTCGTTCATTAATTCTAGGAACTTTTTTGTGGATTTTTCAGAATTTTCTAGATATAAGTTCATGTCATCAGCGAATAGTGAAAGTTTTACCTCTTCCTTTCCTATTTGGGTGCTTTTTATTTCTTTGTCCAGCCTAACTGCTCTAGCAAGTTTTTCCAGCACAATACTGAATAATAATGGTGACAGAGGGCATCCTTGTCTTGTTCCTGATCTCAGTGGGAAAGCTTTCACTCTTTCACAATTGAGTACAATGCTAGTTGTAGGTTTGTCTTATATGCACTTTACCATATTGAGAAAACTTCCTTCTATTCTTACATTTTGGAATGTTTTTATTAAAAAGAAAGGATGTTGTATTTTGTCAAATGTCTTTTCTGCATCAATTGAGAGGGTAATGTGATTTTTCTTCTTCAATTTATCAATGTGGTTTATTACACTAACTGATTTTCTTGTGTTGAACCACCTTTGCATAAATTGGATAAAACCCACTGATCTTGGTGTATAATTATTTTAATGTGCTTTTCAGATTCTGTTTGCAAGAATTTTGTTGAGGATTTTTTGCATCTATATTCATTAGAGATTTTGGTCTGTAATTTTCTTTTTAGGGAGAATCTTTGTCTGGATTTGGTATTAGGATGATTTTGGCTTCATAGAATGAGTTTGGTAGCATTTGTTTTGGGTTCAATTTTTTGGAAGATCTTGAGCATGATTGATACTATTTAATCATTGAATGATATGTAGAATATACCTGTGAAGCCATCTGGTACTGGGCTTTTAATCTTTGGGAGGTTTTTGATGAATTTTTCAATCTCTACACTTGTGATTGATTTGTTGAGGTCTTCTAGTTCTTCTAAAGTTGGTGTAGGTGGTTCATGTGTTGCAGGAATTTGTCCATCTCACTACATTTTCTAGTTTTTGGCATGTAATTGTTCAATGTATCCTCTTATAATCTCTCTTATTTCTATAGGGTCAGTGTTAATGTCCCCTCTCTCATTTCTGATTTTATTTATTTGTGTCTTCTCTTTTATTCTTTGTCAGTCTAGCTAAGTGTTTGTCAATTTTGTTGGCCTTCTCAAAGAATCAACTTTTGGTTTTGTTGATTCTCTCTATTGCTTTTTTGTTCTCAATTACATTGATTTCTGCTCTGATCATTACTATTTCTTTAAATTCAGTTTGATTTGGGTTTAGTTTGCTGTTCTTTTTCTAGTTCTTCCAGGTGTGCAGTTAAATCTTCAATTTTAGCTCTTTCCTCTTTTTTGTTGTAAGCATTGAGGGCTATAAATTTCCATCTCAGTACTGCCTTTGCAGTTTTCCATAGGTTTTGATATGCTGTGTTAGCATTTTCATCCATCTCAAGATATTAGCTGAATTCTCTTGCAATTTATTCTTTGACCCACTGATTATTAAAGAGTTTGATGTTTAATCTCCATATAATTATGAATTTTCCCTTTTCTTTCCATTATTGATTTCCAGTTTCATTCTGTTTTGATCAGAGAAAGTGTTTTGTATAATTTCAATCTTTTTAAATTTATTGAGACTTGTCTTGTGATACAACATATGGTCTATCTTGGAGAAAGATCCTTGAGCACTTGAAAAGAATGTATATCCTGCTGTTTTGGAGTGCAGTGCTTTATAGATGTCTGTTAGGTCTAGTTCACTTATAACATTATTCAAGTTCTCTCTTCCTTTATTTATCCTCTGTCCAGATTTTCTATCTAATACAGAGAGTGGGGTATTGAAGTCTCCAACTATTATTGTAGAGACAGATATTTCTCTCTTCAGGTTTGCCAGTGTGTGCCTCATATACCTTGGGGCACTTTAGTTGCATAAATATTTAGAATAATTATTTCTTCTTGTTGAATT
>JAQZBX010112075.1:0-10228 GCA_029593785.1 Cabassous unicinctus
TTTTGAAAGACAATCTTGCTAGATATTACATTCTTGGCTGGAAGTTTTTCTCTTGTAGTATTTTAAATTTATCATGCCACTGTTTTCTTGCCTCCATGGTTTCTGGTGAGAATCTAGCACTTACACTTATTGGGTATATCTTATATGTTATGCATTGCTTTTTTCTTTTCTTTTTTTTTTTTCTGCTCTCAGAATTCTCTTTTTGTCTTTGGCATTTGACATTCTGATTACTATATGTCTTGGAGTTGGTCAATTCAGATTTTTTCACATGGCAGTACATTGTGCTTCTTGGACATGGATATCTATGTCTTTCAATAGGGTTGGGAAATTGTGTACCATTATTTCTTCATATATTCCTTCTGCCCCTTTTGCCTTCTCTTTCCCTTCTGGGACACCCATGACACATATGCTTGAATATCTCTTGCTGTCATTTATTCCCTGAGACCTTGTGCAAACTTTTCCTATCTTTTCTTCATGTGTTCTTTTGTATGTTTACTTTCAGAGGCCATATCTTCAAGCTCACCAATTCTTTCTTCTGCCTCCTCAGATCTGCTATTATAAGATTCCAGTGTATTTTTTATTTCATTTATTTCACCTTTGATTCACATAAACTCTGCTATTTTTCTATGTATGCTTTTAAATTTTCCTTTGTGCTCATCCAATGTCTTCTTAATATCCTTAATTTCTCCAGCAATCTCATTGAATTTATAAAGGAGATTTGTTTGAACATCTATGATTAGTTGTCTAAACTCCTTTATACTATCTAGAGACTTATCTTGTTCCTTTAACTGGACCATAGTTTCCTGTTTCTTGGTGTGGATTGTAATTTTTTGTTGGTGTCTTGGCATCTGGCTTACTAGAGTATTTATTCTGGGTGCATTTTTCTCTTTAGTTTAGGGCTTCCTGCCCTTTCTCCCTTGCTGATTCTGTAATAGGAGCCAAGGATGTATTTGGTGCTATTTGCTGTGAAGGCTCAATCTGCCCTCATTGCCCCAAAGGCCTATGAATCTTCTCCTAACTTTCTACTTTGCGAGGGGTAGGGACAGAGCCACATCAGTGTGGAATAATCTAACTCATGCAGGCCTAGACTGTAGTTGTCCAGAGAGACAGATGAAGCTTCACACCCTTTTCTCCTCTGCCTGAGGCAGGGATGGAGCTGCAGCTGTGGGCAGCAATTTATGCAGTGCAGGTCCAAGATGACTGCAGTTGCCCAGGTAGACTTCTGATTATTAACTCCATGCCAGCTAAATGTGCCTGCAGTTACCTGGATAGGCTGATGCAGGGCCTGCCAGTTTTCTCCCTACTAGAGTTGGGGTTGAAGCCTAGGCTAGGGCTGCAGGTCAATCTGGGTGAAAGAAACCAGTCTCTACCATCACTGTGATTTTCAGTCAGTCTGGTTTCCCCTCATGCTGGGGGTGGAGTCCAAATGGTGGTTAGGAACCTCCTTCTGACTTGGACAAGCTCAAACTTTAACTGCTCTTAAGGTTATACTTTAGCCAGCCGAATTGACTAATCAGTAGCTGAAATCAGTGGGCAAACATCTTCTCTTCCTCCCCTGTTTTAGGGAAATGGAGCTTCCAATTCTTGCCACAGAATAGTTCCTTGGGTGGCTTGCACTGCCAAAGTAGGATGATCATTGACCTCTGCAGCATGGCTTGTAATTTCCCAGAGAGGTGGGCGCAGCTCCTCCCAGGTTCCTCACTGTCTAAGGTAGGCCTGGGGCTTAGGCTGGAGTGGCAATCTGATCAGATGGAAAGAAGCCAGTTCCTACCAGCACTGTGATTTTCAGTCAGCTCCACTTTCCCTCGTGTTAGGCGTGGATTTAAGATAGAGGCTATCGGCATCTTTCTGACTTGGACATGCTCAAACTTCAGCTGTTCTTGTGATTATACTTTAGCCCACCAAATTTACTAATAAGTAGCTGAAGTTGGTGCCCAATTGTCTTTTCCTCCTCCATTTTGGGGAAGTGATGCTTCCAATTCCAGCTGTGGAACAGCTCCCATGGAGGCTTCTGCCTCCAGTGGAGGATGGGCACTGGCCTCTGTGGTGTGGAGTGCTTTAGTTATGAACCTTCTGAGCAGATGGGCAGTCTCCTCCTTACTTTATTTCAAGGATGCTGCAAGATGCACTCCTGGTACCTTGGAGCCCCCAAACAAGTACACTAGATAGCTCTGAGTGATCACCAACTGCCTCATAGCAGGAGCGGATTCTAGGAGCTCTTTACTCTGCCTCCATCTTGCTGGTTATCCCAGTTAATATTTGAAAAGGCTGCCAAGTTCACCTAACTGGGAGAGAATAATCTCTTCAACAAATTGTTCTGGGAAAACTGGATATCTATATGCCAAAGAATGAAGGCGGACACTTATTTCACACTATATATAAATACAAACTCAAAATCTATTAAATACCTAAATATAAGAAAAAACTATAAAACTCCTAGAAGAAAACAGGGAAGCACCTTCAGGGACTTTGTGTTAGGCAATGGCTTCTTAAAGCATGAACAACAAAAGAAAAAATAGAAAAATTTAAAGTTTTGTGCATCAAAGGCCTTTAGCATCAGTTACAAGACAACCTAGGGAATGAAAGGAAATATTTGGAAATCCACATTGTTTAAGGGTTAATATCTTGAACAAATAAAGAAATGCTAAACTCAACAACAAAAAGAGCAGTGAACTACCCTCAAGGGCATGAATCACAGGCTGGAGGCTGCAGCGGAGGGTGTTTGGGGAGGAGGTGGCAGTAAAGGGGGCTGCGCCTGGGGGTCCATGGCCCAGGAAGGTGGCCACACTGAAGACAGCATCCTCTGCTCCCCCACCCATGGCCGGTCGTGAGAAGCAGACTAAGGAAGGACCAAGCCTGTCTGAGACCCTCTGATGCCACCGCAGGTATGAAAGTTGTGAAGAGCTACAGTAGGTGGCAGGAGGCAGCATCTGATTCCCTGATGGCTACTGAACACAAGCACCTGATGAACAGGTAAAGCTGGATAGCAAGGGCTGAATTGAACCAGCCCTGGACCTGTGAAGGGCCTGGATCTGACCACACTCTTCTCCAGCAGTTTATTCTAGTGATGGAGCACTGCCTGGAAAATGGCTTGAAATCCAGGAAAACTTTTCTTGGACAGAACAAACCCTTCTGGGGTCTCTAGAACTTTAGGAAAGCTTGTCCCAGAAGCTGCAGAGAAAACAGCAGATGTTAAATTCTCCCAGGAAGAAAGACATCAGAAGGCAGAGGAAGAGCCTGGCTTCATTTGGCAACAATGCAAAAGACACTCTTAGAGTACACAAAAGCTGTGATCAATAAAAAGGAACTTCTCACAGAATTCTATGACCCCAATGTCCTCATGGTGGAAGAAGAAGGTGCTCTAATAGCTGGTCCATCTGTTGGTCTTAATGACATTGATGCCAATTTCTGTATGAAAGGAGAAGGTTTGGATTCTCAGATGGAGTTACAGGTTTTTCAATGTATCTCAAGGATGGGAACAGCAGTAAAGGCATGAAGGATATGGTCAGATTCCTGCAACTGTGGACCAGAACACATAGGTTACGCAGTTTCACGGACATCCGATTGCTACTGTAAGCAACCTCCAGGCAAAAATAGATGCATTAGAAAAACCCAACAGTAAATTCACAGGAGGGGCTGGCAGTATCAAACAACAAGTTTATTACCTTGCAAGAAGAAATTGAATAAGTTAAAGAGTAAAGCTCCTACATATCAGAATGCCATTGGGAGGGTCCTAAGCAAGACAGAACTTGAAAAAGGCAAGCACTGAGTGAAGCAATGAAGCATTGAAAGGAGGAGACGCAGTTATGACTGGATGTTGAAAAGGAGCTGGAGAGACAGATCCGAATGAGACAAGAGATGAAGTTGGCTATGAAGACTCAGGAGAAGGATGTCTGTGAGAAGCAAGTGCCTTGGTGTCACCATGGCAACAGCTGGATGATCTCAGGGCTTTCATGCATGAACTTGTTTTTAAGCTGCAGAGTTCAGACTTAGTAAAACAGAAAATGAACTAAACAGTTGCTTGGAAGAGATGACTAATCAGATGGCTGCTACCATTAAACAATTTGAACAAAGACACCAGTCTGCTGAGCTGGACAACTGGCTCTCCAAGCAGGACTTCAGAGACAAGACTGAGAGTCTGCAGCTGGACATGGAGGAGCTCATTAGGCAGCAGAACCAGCTTGAATTCTAACTAAAATAGGAAAGAGAAAGAAGCTTCCAATACAACAGGAGCATCCCAGGAAAGGTCTCACGGAAGCCAAAACCCAAAATGGTTCAGAAGCATGAAATCAAGAGGAACATGTTAAATTCAAAATGCCCTTTGAAGAAAGCCACAGGCTGTTCTTTCCCTTGGATGAGCAGGATCAGCCCTGGGCATCTGAAAGCCACTGTGTGTCAGCTCTGCCAAGAAGATGGCAACAGAACCAAGAATGTATATAGGAACCTCCTGTAGGGCTTGTTCAACAACATCCCTGCCTCTTCCTTCAGGTGTCAGCCTGAGCGAGTCTGTAATCCCTGCCCCAAGCATCTGATGAAACAATATTCCACCAGTCCATCATAAGACAGGAAGACAAGAGGTGTACCAAAACATTTATGCAGGTCCCATCTCTACCGGTCAGGTGTCAGGATTCCCTAAGAGCACTGTCCTCAGAATCAACTAAAGAACTGATAAGGAGGAATTATTTAAATATATTAGGCCCAGAGAGAAAAGGCAGTTGGTGGTGGTGCTGGAAGTTTTGCTCATTTTCCCTAATGACCATGTAAAAAATCTACTCAGTTGAGCCTTTCTCCTTTAAATCTAAAACCCCACTTTGGAGGATTTCTTGTATAGCATATCTTTGTAAAGAGTTGTTACTCATTTTTATGAACAGTGGTAATAATAAGGGGGTGGATGTAATAAGAAAGATTAGCCCAAGCAGCTAAGACTAAAAAAGAAAATGATCATCTCCCTCTATTACATGTTCAGATTCACAGAGGTAAGACAAATGTTAACTGAGATAAAAATGAGTTCCTTAAGTTATTTCTACCAAACTGTGAGCCCAAAGTCAGGAAAAGAAAGAAAAATTAAAGAGTAATGCAAAGTATAAGTGTATTTAAAATTTTATTTAGTTATGTCAGGACCAGAAGGTTTCTAGTATTTGCCTACAAATGATTTCATTATCAGAGTGAGAAGAAGGATCATTTGCAGTTTTTCCCCTTAATTATTTCAAGAGTAAATATCTGCCCTTCTTAGAATATCTTACCACAAAACAAGCCAACTTTCTTCCTCAGTTCCACCCTCCTCCCAAGTTATAATGGAAATCATAAGCAGTTGTAAATTTAGGATTTGAGTCTTCAAATAGGAAGTATTCAGGAAAGCAAAGCTAGGTCATGTGTAGAGTAAAACAAATTTAATTTATCCATGGCTCAGGATAGTTACTAAATTGTTTCTTGTTATTATAAGAAATCCCTTATCTTCTGAGCCAAGCTGTAGTGTTGCTGGTGAACAGGATTCTTGGAATGGGCAAAACTCAGACATCTCTTAGGAACCAACCCTTTGGGGGAAGAAATAAAGTGCATTCAACAAGGAAAGGAAAGAGATGGAATGCACTATTTTGATTGCTATATGTGTCTAGATTTATATTCATTCCAATTAAAACCTTAGAAGAGTTCTGTGGTTGATTTAGAATGCTGTGGTGGAAACATCCTGGAAATGTGGTGTCTGATAAATTCTGTGTGCTAGAAAGATTTATAGCCTGGATTAGGGATGTTATTCCAGAAATTTGGCCAGTTTTTTGGTGAGGCTGAGGTTTAAGAGTATTAGGGACAAATGAAATCCAGTAATTTTAAAAATAAACAAAACAAGGCAAATAAACCCAATAAAAATGGGCAAAATATTTGAATAGACATTTCTTCACAGAAGATATACAAATGCCTAATAAGCACCTGAAAAGATGCTTAATGTCATGAGCCATTAGAGAAATGCAAATCAAAACTACAATAAGGAAGAATTCCAGGAAGATAGTGGACTAGAGAGCACGGGACCCTCTTCTCTCTAAGAAAAATAGCTAGAGGTTAGGCAGAAATGGCCCCGAAAAAAATCTTCTAGGCCTTAGGACACCAAGGGAAGGCTGGGCACTGCCCAGAAGAGAGAGGGGCAAAGGGAAAGAATCTCAACAGCAAATTTGTGAGTTAAAAGCTGCAGCTGCAGCTGCCAGAGTCCTCCCCCACCCTACAAACAACTTGAATTCTCAGGCATCAGGCCAGCAGCTACAGACCAAGGGGGCCCAGGAAAGGGAGAGAGAGACACACAACTTATGGCTGACTCAGGTTTTGACCCACAGATTTGGTCTGCTGTGTCCCACGAGCCTTTCCAGGCCAGGTTGGGCCTTGAGAGCTGGCAAGGGAGAAAGAAATCTGAACCTCTCAACCTGCCTCTCCACTAACTAGGAGTGATTGTTGAGTATGTAGAGGACGGTGGAATTATTTCCTACCCAGGTAAAAGGAGGGGGCTGAGAGCCAAGGCTGGAGAACTGTCTCTGAGAAAGTTTTAAATATGAGGCTCTTCACTTCCAGGCAGGATCCTCTGTCACATTGATCTTGTCCTTGTTGCAGCAAACACTGTCAAGGCAGGCATTGAACTGAGAGGGATGCCACAGAGCGCCATTTACTGGCAGACCAAGTAAGTGCATGTGAGGAAATTAAAAGTAAATAGGTGTTTTTTTTTTTCTGTCTTTATAGCTTCCCTCCCCAAGGCCTTAGGAAGTGGGTCTGCAACGCATTACTGGGTCCAGGGCCCAGACATGAGGAACTGACAGGGACAATTTTCATGTTCTGCAATGGATTGAACCAAAAATCAGAGAACAACATTAACACACAACCTCCTGCCATTAATCCCTGCAAAACAGAGAGAAATTGAGCATCAGTGTAAACACACCATTCTAATAAGATGCGACACAAGGTTTGAGACAACTAATCAAGGAGATTCATCCAAATTTTCAAAATCAAATTAATGAATTGAAGAACAATATGGATAAAGAGATAAAGGACATCAAGAAGACACTGAGTAAGCACAAAGAAGAATTTGAAAACCTGAATAGAAAATTAACAGAGCTCATGGGAATGAAACACATGATTGGTGAGATAAAAATACATTAGGTTTAATGGCTGTAGAAGTTTTAATTTACTTGACTGTACAAGTATGGAAATGGATAGAGTTGATGGTAACACATTATACTAAATAGCAGTTGGTTTATAAATGGGAATGTGGCTGGAAAAGTTAGTCTAGGGATGTAAATGTCAACTGAAAGGAAGATAGATAATAATCTGAGAATGAATAACACAGTGAACCCAGAGGTGGATTAGAGTTGTGGTTAATGGTAAAGTTGCAAGACTGTCCTTTTGTGAGCTACAGCAGATGTACATCACTATTGCACAGTGGTGAGAATGTGGAGAAGCATGGGAAAAATATAATTGGTGTGACATATGGACTTTAGTTAATAGCAATACTGTAATATTCTTGCATCAATGTCAAAGATATCCTGTGTTGATAATGGAAGGGAGGTATGGAAAAAGTGTGTCAATGTATGCTATGGAGCATGGTTGGTGGTAATTGTCTGATGATATTATCTCATAATCTGTAACAAATACTCTACCATGATGTGGCATATTGGTGAAGGGTGTTGTATGGGAATTCTACACATTTGCATGATTGTTTTGTAAGTTTGCAACTTATGCAATAAAAATATATTGTAAAAGAAATAATAGGTGGATTGGGGGGAAAATACACCAAATATAACATATGGACTATAGTTGGTAGTAATATTTTGACGATATTATTTCATAATTTGTAACAAATATTTCACAACAATGCAAGCTGTTTGTGGTGCGTTGATGTATGGGAACTCTGTATGATGTTA
The DNA here is from genome assembly GCA_029593785.1 of Cabassous unicinctus. Classification (NCBI taxonomy): domain Eukaryota; kingdom Metazoa; phylum Chordata; class Mammalia; order Cingulata; family Chlamyphoridae; genus Cabassous; species Cabassous unicinctus. The sequence continues at coordinate 7,899 of JAQZBX010112075.1, forward strand.
TGCCTGTTTGTTTTATAAGTTCACAACTTTTACTATATACTTACTGTTTATGTATGTTCATGTGTGAAAGATATACTTAAAGAAAATTTTAAAAAATCAACTTAGTGGCATACAACAGCAGACTCGAAATTATAGAAGAAAGAATAAGTAATACAAAAGACATAATAGCTGAAATTGAAGAGAGAAGAACAGAGAAAGAAAAGAATAGAAGAAAATGTGTAGGGGCTCAGGGAGTTGAATTATATCACAAAATGCAACAACATACATGTCATGGGAGTTCCAGAGAGAGAGGAGAAGGTAAAGGGGAAGAAGGAGTACTTGAGAAAATAATGGCTGAAAATTTCCCAACTCTAATGAAAGAAATGAACTTACATGTACATGAAGAGCAGTGTATACCAGTCAGGATAAGTCTGAATAGGCCTACTCTAAGACACATACTACTCAGAATGTCAAACATCAAAGATAAAGGAAGCCTTATAGTGCCAAAGAAAAAGACACAAGAGAGAGGCTAGGAGAAGAATATAGAAGGCAAGAATAGCAGAAAAAATAACCAAAAGAGTAAAAAGACAGACAAAAATGAAATATGACTTATGAAAACCAAGAAATAAAATGGTGGAAGTAAATAAATACATTTACAGTAATATCACTGAATGGGAATGGATTAAATACCCCAATCAAAAGAAATAGGCTTACAGTGTGGATTAAAAAACATGAGCCATCCATATGCTGCCTATGAAACACCTACGTTAGACCCAGGGATACAAACCAATTGAAAGTTAAAGTTTGGAAAAAGATACTCAATACAAACAATAACCAAACAAGAGCAGGGGTTGCTATACTAATATCAGACAAAACAAACTTTAAATGCAAAAACTTATAAGAGGTACAGAAGGACATTATATATTAATAAAAGCAACAATCCATGAGGAAGAAATAACAATCGTAAATATCTATGCACATACTCAGAGTGCCCCAAAATACATGCGACAAACTCTGGCAAAACTGAAGGGAGAAATAGACATCTCTACAATAATAGCTGGAGACTTCAACACACCACTCACATCATTAGATAGAACAACTAGACAGAGAGGAAACAGAGAACTTGAACAATATAATAAAATGAGTTAGACTCAAATGACATATACAGAACATTGCATCCAAAATCAGTGTGTTATATATTCTTCTCAAGTGTTGATGGGTCTTTATCCAGAATAGACAACATGGTAGGTCACAAGGTAGGGCTCCATAAATATAAAGTGATTAAAGTTACACAAAGCATCTTCTCAGTTCGTAAATGAATGAAAATGGAAATCAGTAATAGATGGGAAGGAGAAAATTCACCAATGTGTGGAGGCCAAACAACACACTCTTAAACAATCAGGGGGTCAACGAAGAAATAGTGAGTGAAATTAGGAAATATATTGACACAAATGAAAAGGAGAACACAACTTATCAAAAGTTATGGCTTATCTGTTCCTTTTGTTTAAACCTATACTTGATGCTGGAGTTTGAAAGTGTACATCGAGAGACTCGAGTCTTTCAGCTGTCCATGTGCTAGCTGGGCCCAGAACCTCAGTAGAGCTGCAACTCCTACTCTACAGCTCTTTGGATTCACCCAGGACAACTGGTGGGGAGATGATGATGGACAACAGTCATCCCAGGGAAAAGAAAGAGTCTGTAGCTGCAGGCAGGATAGTCCCATCCATCTTCCCCATGGGATATAAGCCCCCTCTCAATTGGAGGTGGAGTGGACATCATCATCCCAGAGTCCTCATGATGGAGTTTGAAAGTGTAAAAGATTCCCCGAAGAGCTATGGACTAGAGTGGAGTTATTGGTATTCTTCTATAGACATATTGTGATTCTAGCAATGAAAGAAATTACAGCATTGATGTGGTGCTAGTGGCCACTGGAGGCTCCGGGGACAGGGGAGGGAAAAACAGTTGTAATACCGGGGCTTTTTCGGGACTTGGGAATTGTACTGAGTGACATTGCAAAGACAGATATAAGCCATTTTATATCATCACATAACATGCAGAACGGTGTGGGAGACAGTGTACACACAATGTGAACTATGGTCCATCCTTAATGGCAAAGCCCCATGACGTATTTATCAATTGCAATGAATGTGCCACGCTAATGAAGGATGTTTATATGGGAGGGTGTGGGAGTTGTGGAGAGTGGGGCATATGGTAATCCCTACATATTTTGTGTAACATTTATGTAATCTAACTATATTTAAAAAAAAAAAAAACTTATGAGATACAGTGAAAAAAGTGTTTAGAGAGAAATTTATAACCCTAAATGCCTATATTAAAAAATAAGAAAGAGT
>JAQZBX010112076.1:0-10232 GCA_029593785.1 Cabassous unicinctus
GGGGAATGGTTGTGTGGGGTGTTTTTGGGGGTGTGGGCGGTGGGGAACATGGGAATCCCTGTAGTTTCTGAGTAATATTTGGGTAATCTAGGCACCTTTATAAAATGTATATATATATATAACAAATAACATTTATGTAAACAAATGCACATATATGCATATGTATTTATATATCATTTTACAAATAAAAAAATTAAAATAAAATAAAATAAAATAAAATAAATGAGAGAATACTGAATTCCTAGCCTGGAGAGCTCTGCCACATTCTCCAAGGGAGCAGCAACAGTCCCCCAAGTGCAGGGGCAGTGTCTGGCAAAGGAGGATGGTCCATTGATGGGTTCTTGTTATTGATGACTAGCTTTAGAGCCTTTGCTCTAGAAATTGAAACTTAGCCTATTGTTATGGGGTGCCTAAGGGTTGCCGCCTGAGAGCCTCCTTATTCCTCAAATGTGGCCTCTCTACGCTAAACTCAGCATATGAATGCATTACCTTCCCCTCAGCTTGGGACATGACTCCCGGGGATGAGCCTCCCTGGCAACGAGGGATTACTACCAAGTGCCAACTGGCAATACGACTGGAAAAAGATCTTGAATAAAAGGGGGGAAAGGTAAATGAGTTCATGGCTAAGAGACTTCAAAGAGAGTCGGGAGGTCATCCCAGAGGTAACGCTTACACACACCTCAGTAGGATCTCATAAACACCATAGTGGATATCACCCCAAACAGAAGGGCTCCTGAGGGCTCTGGAGACATCCAGGTCCTATATAAGGGGGGATAGCTCCAAAGATTGATGCCTTATCAGTGGGCTATACTTTGGAATCTGTGCTCCTGAGAGTGACAGAGTTGGGCTCAAATAAGTCCTCCCTGCACATGGTCCATCATTCCCTTCTATTCAAACCTATATGTGGTGCTGGAGTTTGTAGGTGTACTTCCAGAGACTGGAGCCTTTGGCCTGCCCATGTGCCAGCTGTGCCTGGAATCTCGATGGAGCTGAAACTCCTACTCTACAGCTCAATGGACTCACCCAAGCCACCTGGCAAGGAGATGATGATGGACAACAGCCATCCCAGGGAATGGAGAGAGTCTGCAGCTACAGGCAAGATAATCCATCTTATCCATGGAATATAAGTCCCCTTTCACTTGGAAGTGGAGTGGACATCACCATCCCAGACTCCTCAGGATTGGGGGAAGAGCTATGGACTAGAGTGGACTTACTGATATTCTGTTGTAGACATATTGTGATTCAAGCAATGGAAGAAATTACAACATTGATGTGGAGCCAGTGGGCACTGGATGCTTTCGGGGCAGGGAGAGGGAAAAGCAGTTGTAATACAAGGGCTTTTTCGGGTCTTGGGAATTATCCTGAGTGACATTACAATGACAGATATAGGCCATTTTACATCAGCATATAACATTCAGAACTGTGTGGGAGAGAGAGTGGTCTACAATGTGAACTATGGTCCATGCTTAGTGGCAAAGCCCCAGGATGTGTATATTCATTGCAGGTAATGTGCCCCACTAATGAAGGATGTTTATGTGGGAGGTTGTGGGAGGTGTGGGAGGTGGGGAACATGGGATTTTTGTGTAACATTTATGTAATCTAAGCATCTTTTAAAATATATATAAAAAAAAGTTGAAGAGTATTTCACTACTATTCCTTTAATCAAGTTTCCATTTTTAGAATGTTTATGCTTTTTAGAATGTTTATGTTCTTACCAGATAAGGATGACTCTGATAATTTCCCTACAATCTTAGCAACTTTATTTTCATTTTTAAGACTTTGCCAATATTTCATTCTATTTCTTTGAAAACAAATATGGACTTTTAAAATATTCCCACTGATTGTTTTTCTTTTATGAATTGTTTTTTTTGTTTGTTTGTTTGTTTTTTTCCCAGTACCTACGGACAAAGATTATGCTGCTGTACTACTAGCTGAGTGTCATTCTATTATCATTTTTTGTTACTTGGCTGGTTTTTCTTCCTCCAGGAATGTCTAAGGTATCTATTAATAATTTACACTTGAGTTCACCTTGACCCCTGTACCAGTGACATCTCAAGTCAGTTTTTCCAGTAACCTACTGGGTCTCTCCATTGACTCTCCTAACAATATTGAAATTGTGAATGTTGAGAACTGAACTTAATCCTGACTTCCAATTAGCTACTTTTCCCAACTTCCTCAGTGCTACCAGAATTCTTTTCATCTCTAAAATTTGAAATAGTGGAACTTAATTTTAACCTTTTTTCTTTGTTTTCCCAAATCCAGTAAGAAATGATTATGCAGTCATACGATGGACTATTTTTCAACTGTAAGAAGAAATGAAGTTCTGAAGCATATGACAATATGGAGGAATCTGGAGGACATTATGTTGAGTGAAGCAAGCCAGACACAAAAGGACAAATACTGTACGATTTTGCTATTATGAACTGAATATAATGAGCAAATGCATGGAGTTAATAGGTAGAATATAAGTCACCAGAAAATAGAATGAGGTTAAGAGAATGGAAAGCCAAGGTATAATCTATGCAGAATTGGTAAAAATGTTGTTTTAAAATGTTTGGAAGTGAATAGAAATGGTGAATGCACATCATAGTGTTTGTGATTAGCAACACTGATATATGGGTATGATAGTGGTTGAAAGGGAAATTGCAAGGTTGTATATATCACTAGAAGGAAAGCTAAAAAATGAAACATGGGACTATAAAGCATGGTGAACCCTCATGAAAAATGAGTGTGGTTAATAGTGCATATATAAGAATGTTTTCTCTGAAATAGAACAAATATGCATTAATGTTACAAGATATTAATATCGGGGTGATATTTGGGCAAAACTACAACCAAAGCAAACTATGGACAGTAGTGTATAATAATATATTATTAACTTTCCATCAATGGTTAAAAAAAGGAAGTATGCTAAGTGAAAGAAACTAGACAAAAATTACTACATATCACTTGACTTCATCTTTACAAAATGTAAATACAAATAAACTGCAGAGATAGAAATAGATTAGCAGTTATGTACGGCAAGAGAAGGATAGCGAGACTGAGCAGTGACTACTAAGGCGTAGGGTTTTTGTTTTTGTTTCTTTTCTCTTTTTTTTTTTTTTGAGTGGTGAAAATATTCCAGTATTGACTAAAGTAATGAATATACAACTCTGTGATTATACCAAATGCCATTGATTGTATATTTTAGATGGAGTGTATGGTTTATGAATATGTTTCAATAAAATTGATAAAAAAATAAGTATGCAGTGTCTTGGTTCACAGTATTCATATATTTTCTCCTAACATTTTATTTCACAACCGTGTTTATTCTTAACCAATTTATTTCTCAACTTTACTTTAAACCTAACACATTCTATCAGGATGACTTCTCCCTATACAAAGCTATTAAAGTTTTTAACATACAATGCTTAATATTTCAAAATAATTAAATTTATCTTGCATTCAACAGTATATATTATGTATTTATGAGGTATAAATAATAATAAAATAAAATTTATATACTTACTTCTGTGGGCTCCTCTCTAAACACACCCCTCTTGCGCCCTCACGGCGGTAAATACAGTCATCTATAAATAATCATTGTCATCATGCCAATATTTCTTCTTGCTTTTACCCCATTTGCATTTAGTTTACATGTGTTTGAGCTTTAAAAAATATATGTATTTTTCTGCAACTTGCTTTTTTTACTCAGCATTTTATTTGTGAGATTTGGTATTGTTTGATGTATGCAGCTGAGGTTTGTTCCTTTTTTACTGTTGTATAGTATAGCATTGGATGAGTATACCATAATTTACTCATCTATCTTGTTGATGGATATTTGTTTTTTTTTCTAGTTTTTACTATTACAGACAATGCTACTATGAACATTTGTGTAAATGTCTCCAGGTGCAATTGCAAGAATTTTTTCTAAAAGTTGAATTGCTGGTTTCACAGTATGCATGTCTTTGATGTCATTAGATAATGCCAAGTGCCAAATTGTCTTCCAAGATAGTTATATTAATTTATATATCTAAGAAAAGTGTCTGAGGGTTCCAGTTGTCCCACATTCTACTCAACACTTGGTTTTGCAAGTCTTCCTAAATTTGCCAAACTGGTACATATAAAATTGTATCTTGTGGTTCTAATTTGCATTTATCTAGTTATGAATGAGTTTTTAATATACTTAATATGTTTATTACCCACTCAGAGTTCCTTTTCTGCAAATCCCTGTTTAATATTTTTGACCATTTTTCTATTGGATTTTTGTTCTTTTTCTGATTAGTTCCCCCGCCTCCCCAAGATGGCTCCCTCTTTTGTCTGCTCGTTGTTTCCACTCGCTATTTGTGCTCATTGTCTGTGTTCATTGTCTGCTCACTGAGTCTGCTTGCTGTGTCTGTCATCTTCCTCTAGGAGGCACCAGGAACTGAACCCAGGACCTCCCATGTGGGAGGCGGGCACCCAACTGCTAGAGCCACATCTTCTCCCTGCTTGTTGTGTCTGCTTGTTGCATCTGTTCATTGAGTCAGCTTGTTATGTCTGCTCATCTTCTTTAGGAGGCACCAGGAACCAAACCTAAGACCTCCCATGTTGGAGGCAGGCGCCCAACTGCTTGAGCCACACCCACTCCCTCTGATTAGTTCTTTAGGAGTTATTTTTGTATTCTGGATAGTAATCCTCTGCATATTATGTGAATAGTAAATATCCTTTTCCTGTTTGTACCTTGTATTCTTACTTTTTTTTTTTTTAGATTTATTTATTTCTCCCCACCCCCCATTTGCACTTACTCTGTATGTTCATCTTCCTTGTTATTCTTTAGGAGGCACCAGGAACCGAACCTGGGACCTCCAAGGTGGGAGGGAGGTGCTTAATCACTTAAGCCACCTCTGTTCCCTGCTTTGTTGTGTCTCTTGTTATGTTTTTCCTATTCTGTCTCTTGTTGCATTATCTTGTTGCCTCAGCTTGCCACACCTGCCTGTACTCTTTAGGAGGTACCGGGAATCTTTGCTCCCTGCTTTTGTTGTGTCTCTCATTATGTTTTCCTTCTTCTGGACCTCCCATGTGGTAGGCGGGAGCCCAATAGCTTGAGCCACATCCGCTTCCCTGTCTTCTTACTTTTTAATTGTATCTTTTGATAATCAGAAGTTCTTAAAATACAGTCAAGTTTATCAATTGGTTGAGCTGTTTATATCTTGTTTAAGAAACACATTTTTATCTTTGGAATATAAAGATTTTTCTTCTAAAACTTTTGAGTTTTATGTTTTATGTTTAAGCCTTTAATCTGCCTGGGATTGACTTTTTTAAATAAAGATTTTATTTATTTATTTATTTCTCCCCCCTCTCCCCCCCCATTGTTTGCACTTACTGTGTCTGTTCATCTTCCTTGTTTCTTTAGGAGGCACTGGGAACTGAACCCAGGACTTCCAATGTGGGAGGGAGGTGCCTAATTGCTTGAGCCACCTCTGTTCCCTGCCTTGTTGTGTCTTTCGTTATGTTTTTCTTCTTGTGTCTCTTGTTGCATCAACTTGTTGTGACAACTTGCTGCACCTGCCCATCACATTAGCTTGCTGTTCTGCTCGTCTTCTTTAAGAGGCACCAGGAACTTCTCCTCTCTGCTTTTTTTGTAGTTGTTGTGTCTCCCATTGTTGTTTTTTTTTCTTCTGTGTCTCTTGTTGCATGATCTTGTTGTGTCAGCTTTCTGTGCCTGCCCATCGTGCCAACTCACTGTCTTCTTTAGGAGCACCAGGAACCGAACCATGGACCTCCCATGTGGTAGTCAGGAGCTCAATCACTTGAGCCACATCTGCTTCCTGGGATTGATTTTTGTAAATGAATTTTTTACCATATTGACCTTAATGCCTACATGATAGCCCATAGAAGATATTAAATATTCCTTCTGCCTCCTTTTTTCACTCCTTGATTTATTATTTTAAAGAAAAATTTTTAAAAATACATTTTTTCAAGCTAAATGTATCTTTTAGAAACACTCCACAAAGCATTATTTGTCATTGTATAGACCCTGAATAAACTACCAAAAACAACAATCTGCCACAATCAACATTTAATTCTTGGGTGGATCACTACGTTTAGAGTGGAATGAGTTTCAGGTCCTTACTGTAGATGTAAATATATTTTTAAGGATTTGAGCACAAAATAAAGAAAGTATAAAAATATCCCTGTGTCATTATTTGAGATGAATTGGATAAACTACCCCTTTGGGGTTAAAAAGCATAGTTGCTATAATTTATTCATAATGTATTGTGATCTCTAATTTTAGCAAATCGAGCACTGAGCATTATACTTTAATATTTCATGTTGTATATTTATTATTTATACTTAATTGAGTATGGAAATGTGTGATACAATGCGCAGCCTCTCTTCAGGTTAGTAAAATCCCTCCCATCTTCTAATGTGCACCAGGGAAAAGCCAGATTCTTTCTTGGCACCAGGATTAGGTCAAACCTGTATCTTTGGGATAGGTGAGACTGGAAGGAGTGAAGGCACCGTAGTAATAGATGTAAAACACTTAGAGCGCCCTCTGCTGGAATGTATTATTAAAGACGCAGTCGTGAAGGTAACTGCCTACTCTAACTCCAAGTTGACAGGAACAGAAACAAAAGGAAACAAAAAACTCTCTCTAAAATTTAGCTTTGCCACTAGGTCAAAGAGAAAGTTTAAAAACATTTGTCTTTCACAACAACGGGGGTTACAGGGAGATACGGGATTTTTCCTTTTGGAGTAATGAAAACGTTCCAAGGTTTACTGAGGTGATGATGGCACAACTCTGTGATGAAAATGAGAGCCACTGGGTGTACACTTTGAATAGACTGTACAAAACATGGGGCTGTGTAACACAGGGAATCCAGTGGCGGACGATAGGCTGTGGTTAACAGGACAAATACGAAAATGTTCTCTCGTGAGCTATAACAAATGTGTAATACTAATACGGGGTATTAATAATTGGGTGGGATGGCGGAAAATACACCAAATGTAAGATATGGGCTAATGTTAGTAGTAATATTTTGACAATGCTCTTCCATAGTTTGTAATAATTGTTTCACAACAATGCAAGGTGTTGGTGGTGGGAGCCCTGTATGATGATGTGCATGTTTGTTTTGTAAGTTCACAACTTTTACTAAACACTTATTGTTTATGTTTGTTCATGTATTCCTGATATACTTTAATAAACTTTTATAAAAAACAAAACATTTGTCTTTCTTTTAGGATTCTTGTGTAAAATTTGTCACTTGTCCTCCTGCTTTAATAATATTTGCCTTATATGAGGAAAAAGCATGAATTTGGCCTCACAGGCCTTTTAAGGCAGCCTCGGGTAAGGGTAGAACACTTTAGGGCCTTGATGACTGAAGATTAATTCATAGCTAAGACTTTTATTCAGTGTGTAACATGTGAAAAATTATTTAACTTCTCTGTACTGTGTTCCCCTAACTTTAAAGTGAGAATGGATGATAACAACCCCAAATTCTTTGACACTGAGAAGGCAAATGGGAAGAAAACAGACGCAAAACAAACTTCCAAAGCGCCATATCCTTCCCAGTAGTGCCGGGACCAGCCGCAGGCATCCTTGTGTTCCTTAGTGAACCTAATGTGGAGTCCCAGGTGCTGTGAAGGCCCTGATAACACCTGCTGACAGCGGGATGGATAATACGTGTTCCCTGCAGAATGCACAGTCTCACAGCCGGCTGGGGAACATACGATAACACAGTTAATAACATAGAACATGATGAGTCCTGTAAAAGAAGAATTACTAGAAGGCTAAGGGGACACATCATTTTCTGTGTGATCAGGACAGGTTTCAAAGAAAAGCTGCATTTGGGCTGGTCTTGAAGGATGAGCTGCTTGACAGAACATACTGCTTTCCTAAAATTGTTTATTTAGCTGTTCTTAGTAGGAACTCTCTCCCCGCCCCCCAATTTTTTTTAAAAAAACATAGTAATTAGGAGAACAGAAAGTCAACCTTGTTCTAATTTATTTCTTTGGAAAGCTAAACAAACAACATACTGATACAGCCACTGATTAAATATACAAATTGTTAGACTGAGTTAGAAATATCAGTATGGACATAAGGAAAAAACTGGCTTATCTACAGAGAGAAATTAATGGAGTGATAGATTATAAGTTATATTTTATAATTTATATCCTCCTTCTGGAAATGCTAGCCTTGATACTTTTAGTTGGTATGTTGAAGAGAATAATAAAAATTTTACAGTGATAATGATAAGGTGTTTCTTTTTTGTTCTCCCTGCAGAACACAGGCTAAAATTACCCATATGGCTTCTACCATCCTGACAAGACTTTTTCAAGAACACTATTCATAAAACCTCCTTGCACAATTTGTTTTATCATTTTCTCAGTAATTAAAGAAAAAGAAAGACAGTCTCAGCAGATTTAGTGCTAGGTCTTAATCAGTCCACAGATTTTCTCCTGTCCTTTATATTCATGTTTTTCATAGGTATTTTATACTCGAGCAAATCTTAGAGTTTAGATGACTTACACACTCTCCTCTCAGAGGCGTTCAGTTGGAGTTTTTATGTTTTTTAAAGTCTTAGTAATTTACTATCTTATGTTTCATGTAAGTGAAACATAATTATTTGTTTTACCCAGTATCACTTTGAAAACAACCTCTTCCAACCAGCTTGAAGAGGAAAAAGATACATTTTCTTTTTTCCTGTAAAAGGAGTGGAGTCCTCAGAGACTCTGTTCTGTCTTCTTATTTCATAAACAAACAAACAAGCAAAGATTCCATCTTCTACTCCAAAGATAGCTTTATTTCAATGCCAGATTGCATCCACGGGGGAATCACCGGGAAAACAGTCACAGTACTGTCTTCCAAACACCACTTTGCTCTTTTAAGTACCTTTCCCATCTGTCACTCTTTAAGTTCTTTTATTTTTTATTTAGTTGCCTAACTGTTAAGCTCTTTAGTAGTCCTGGCTCTTCCAGTTCACAAGGTCTTGATTACAGGATGCATTCTCCTTCTGTTTACTTTGTCTTGCTTCTCTGTTGGGAATAAATGAGCTGAAACCAAATTACCCAGGAAATACATACCCTGGATTATGTGTCCCTGACAAAACATCTACTTTTTAAGGGTGCTCTAAAGCTATATTACTTAAAGGTTTATAAAGCTCTCCGAGAAATCAAATAAAAAATTATTTAATGGCAAACATTTATACCTATTATTTTCTTATATTATTCCTTTCATAATATGAATTCAGGTTATTGCTTGAAATAGCCCATAGCCAGAAGTCTTATGTAAGTTACACAGATATGAATCATCACTGTCCGGAAAACAAAAACTCTTTCTTGTTTTAAATTAGCCACTCTTTTAAAAATATTTTCCAGAAATGTCTTTGAATCCACTAATCAAAATAGCAATAGTATACCAACATATTCATTACAGCTTCACATTTTTCTTCTCTCCCTACCAGCAGCCAGAATAGAAAGGGCAGTAAATTTTGAGGTGAATTTGTGTGACTCTTCCCAAGGTATAGGCCTTGTACTTCAGAGACACTCAATAATTACTGACAAAAAAATGAATCATATTAAAGACTTTCAGAATGGTGGAGTAAGGATCCCCCCAAATCTCCTCCACAAAAGCAGTGAAAACAGTGGCAAAATTGTCAAAATTCTGAATTCTGGAAATTAACCAAAGGCTTACAACAATCCAAGGAATGTTTGTTCAAGGAAAAAAAAAACTGAGTCCTTTTAAGAACAGCAAGTTTGATTGCATTTTAGCTTGCCATATTCCCCATTCCCTTCCTATCAGTATCCCAGTAGCCTTGAAAACTAACAGCATTGCAATTGCAGTCACCATGGAAATCAGCAGTCTAACAGCCACTGGAGGGGGCAGAATATATTTGAAGCTCCCAAAAGCCCCATCCCCAGGGAATTAAAATTATATAACCTGTTTGACACTTCCCTGAACACTCCACTTGCAAGGCTTGTCTTTATATGACCTGACCCAGAGCTCACTCACTCTGAGTTCACACAAAGGCTTATATGAACAGCCTTTTCCCTGATACAACTGGTAAAACAACCAGCAGCAATTGTTTAATATCATAGCTGCCTGGGGTGATGATAAAAGGTGGGACAAACAGGAAGCTGACCAAAAACTTAAAAGGACAATCTGGGGAATGAGATGTTCACAGGAGAACTCTTAAAAGCTCTGACAAATTCCCAGGCATATAAAAGGCCATACACACATACAGTGCAATGTGTATGCCTAGGAAAGCCCT
>JAQZBX010112077.1:0-10227 GCA_029593785.1 Cabassous unicinctus
TGAGGTAATGAAAGCAGTATAAGAAACAATTGAGGCAGGTGGCCTGGGGCAAGGGCTTACCTGCTTTAAGTCCAGGAGTGCAACAACCAGAAGAGGGAGAAGTTCTGTCTCCTGGGAAGTAGAAGGTGAATTCAAACTCCTGTAAAGAGGGGAACTCATAAGCCACCAGCAAGCACAAGCCCAGGACAAGACACAGGCCGAGAAATGACTAGGAGGATCCGCACTTTCCATTCACCTTGGGCAGACCTTCCTTATAGGAGGGTTGACATTGAAGAAAATCTGTCATATCACAAGTTGGTTACAAGCTCAAGAAACAGAGTTAACATTTAAAATATTAAAATGTACAGCATGCAAAAGAGTACAAGACAAACAGAGAAAAAGAAAATTACAGCCCAAAGGAAAAGGATAAAAATCCAGAAAAACTACCAAAGAAGACAAGACTATGTAAAAATCTGACAAAGATATTAAAAAATGATCTTCAATGTGCTCAAGGAGATGAAGGAAAATTCAGACAAAGAGCTAAAGGATATCAGGAAAACAATGAATGAGCAATGTGAGAATCTCAATAGAGAGATAGAAATTTTAAAAAGGAACCAACAGGGGGAGCAGATGTGGCTCAGTGGTTCAGTGCCTGCTTCTCATGTACAAGGTCCTGGGTGAACCCAGGTGGACCTCCTAAAAAAAAAAGGAACCAACAGAACTACTGGAGTTGAAGACCACAGTAACTGAGATAAAAAATGCCCAAGAGGGTTTCAACAGTAGATTGGAGCAATCAGTGAACTTGAAGACAAAAACAATTGAAATGAGTCAGGCTGTGGAACAGAATGAAAACAGAATTATAAAAAGCAAAAACAGCCTAAGAGACCTCTGGAACATTATCAAGTATACCAATATACACATAACGGGAGATGCAGAAGAGAAGACAGAAAGGGATAGAAGGAATATTCAAAGAAATAATGACAGAAACTTCCCAAACACAGCAAAAGACATGAATATGCAAAAAGCCCAGAGAATACAAAACAGGATAAACTTGAAGAAAAATATGCCCTATCACATACTAACCAAACTGTCAAATGCAAAGAACAAGAAGAGAGTCCTAAAAGCTGCAAGAGAAGAGCAATGTATTATTTGTACAAGGAAGTCCAAATTACATTAAGTGCCAATTTCTCATCAGAAACCATGGCAGCAAGAAGATAGTGGGTTGAAATACTTAAAGTGCTGAAAGAAAATAATTGCCAACCAAGAATATTGTATGTGGCAGTTTGAAATTTTTTTATGAATCCCAAAAAGAGAAATATGTTATAAACTAATTCATTCCTGTGGCTGTGAGACCCATTACATCAGTGGGGTGTGATTCATTTTGAGTCTCCACTCTCTTGCTGGGTCTGATATAAAGGTAGGCACAGAGATTTAGAGGAGAAAGGGAGCCAGTATATTTGATTCTGCAATGTGAAAGAGAGGACTGCTTAAGCACAAAGCCCCCAAGAGGCTGGGCCCACGGAGCAGCTCAAGGGGACACAGTGAGCCCAGAGGGAAAAGAGAGACATAGGAAGAGATCAGTGGCCATCTTGCTTTGCCACATGGCAACATGCCAGGATCAACAGTAGCTGACTTTGGTGAGAAAGCATCTCTGATGGCGTCTCAGTTTGGACTTTTCACAGCCTTGGAACTGTAAGCTTTTACCCCAAATAAATACCCTTTATAAAAGCCAACACATTTCTGGTACTTTGCATTGGCAGCTCTTTGGCAAACTGAAACATTATATAAGGCAAGACTTTCTTTTAAAAATGAGGGAAAATAAAGACACTCCTATATAAACAAAATCTGAGGGAATTCATCATTAGACCTGCCCTACAAACAGTGCTAAAGGGAGTTCTTCAGACTGAAAGGAAAGGGTACTACACAGTGGTTCAAAGGAGCATAAAGAAATAAAGACCTCTGGTAGAGGTAACCATATGGGTAATTATAAATACTAGTACTATTGCATTGTATTTTGTTATGCAACTCCACTTCTTACTTCCTATAGGTACTAAAATGCAAATGCTTAAAAAAGTAATGATAAATCTATGGTTTTTAACATATAACATACAAAGATATAATTTGTAACAAATCCAAAAAAAGGTGAGGGGAGGTCACAGGGTAAAGGAACAGTATATGTGTAGGATATGGAAGTCAAGTTAGTAACAAATCAAATGATTGTTTTATATTTAGGATGTCAAATTTTAACCCCATGGTAACCATAAGGAAAATATATGAAAAATATATTCAGACAGAAATGAGAAGACACTCAATATGGTACAATACAAAAAAAAAAAAAAATCAAACATGAAAGAAGCCATTAATGGAAAAGAAACAAAAAAATGTATAAAACTAAATAGCAAAATTCCATAATAAAGCCCTGAAATATTAATAATGACTTTAAATGTAAATGGATTGAACTCTCCAGTCAAAAGGCAGAGATCAACAGAATAGATCAAAAAGCATGACCCAACTACATGCTGCCTAGAAGCAACTCACTTTAAATGCAAAGACAAAAGGAGGCTGAAAGTGAAAGGATGAAAATATATATATATAACATGCAAGGAGTAACCAAAAGAGAGCTGGGGTAGCTATAGTAATATCACATAAAATAGACTTTAAGTCAAAAATACATAAGAGAGATAAAGATGGTCATTATATATTGATAAATGGATCAATTCAACAAGAAGATATGAAAGTTATAAATTTATAGGCACCTAACAGCACAGTCCCAAAACATATGAAGCAAATACTGACATATTTGAAGGGAGAAATTGACAGTTGTACATTAATAGTAGAAGACTTTAATAGACCATTTTCAATAATGGATAGAGGAGACTTCTGGGAAGATGGCAGACTAGAAAGACATGGGACTCTCTTTTCCTCCAGAAAAAATACCTAGAGTAAGGCTGAAACAGCCTGGAAAAAGATCTTCTAGGGTTTAGGACCAGGCGAAGGCTGGACACTGCCCTCAGGAGAGAAAGACAAAGGAGGGGAATCATGATGACAGAACTCTGGGACTGATTGTTGAGGATGCACCTCCCAAGGAAAGGGGAGAGAGAGGGACACGGCCTTAGGATGACTCAGCTTTTGACTCACAAATTTGGTCTGCTGTGTCCCAGGGGCCTTCCAGGCCCTGTAGGGCTTTGCCATTGTTTGCCTTGGGAGCCGGCAAGGGGCTAAAGATATACGACCTTCCCAATCTCCTTCTCTACTAAACCGGACTGATTGTTGAGGACAGGACTGATTGTTGAGGACACAGAGGGAGTGGAAATATTTCCTACCTGGGAAAAGGGAGGGGACTGCCAGAGAAGGCTGGAGAACTGTCCCTGAGAAAGTTTGAATTATGAGGCCACGAGGCAGGAAGCTCTAGCACATTGATCCAGTCTGTGTTGCAACAAATATACTCGGACCAGGCATTGAACAGAGAGCTGCCAAAGAACGCCATCTGCTGTCAGACTAAGGAAGTGTATGTAAGAAAATTGGAAATAAGTAAGAGGCTTTTTCCATCTTTATAGCTTTCCTCCCCAAGCCCCTAGGAAGCAGGTCTGCAACCAATTACTGGGTCCAGAGCCCAGTTTAGAGTAACTAGCAGGGACAATCTTAACAATGGAGGTCGAGCCCAGAATCAAAGAGAAGCGGCAACACACTGCCTCCCACCACTAAATCCCTACAAAAGAGAAAGAAATTGAATATCTGAGTAAACTACATCCTAATCAGATGCCTAGACAGCAGCAAAAAAAAATTATGAGTCATACTAAGAAAATGGAAGACATGGCCCAGAAAAAGGAATATACCAAAGCCTGAGAAGAGACATAGGATTTGAGAGAACTAATTAGCAAGATGTGCATAAATTTCCAAAATCAAATTAATGATTTGAAAGACAGTATGACTAAAGAGATAAATGACATCAAGAAGACATTGAAAGACAAAGAAGAATTTGAAATCCTGAACAGAAAACTAACAGAATTCATGGGAATGAAAGACACAATAGGTGAGATAAAAAAACACATTAGAGGCATACAACAGCAGACTCAAAATGATAGAAGAAAGAATGAGTGATACAGAAGACAGAACAGCTGAAATTGAAGGGAGAAAAGAATGGGAAAATTGAGCAGGGGCTCAGAGAGTTGAATGACAACATGAAATGCTACAACATACATGTCATGGGAGTTCCAGAAGAAGAAAAGGGAAAAGGGACAGAAAGAGTATTTGAGGAAATAGCTGAAAATTTCCCAACTCTCATGAAAGAAATGAACTTACATGTCCAAGAAGCGCACCGTAGTACAATCAGAATAAATCTGAATAGACCTACTTCAAGACACATACTACTCAGAATGTCAAATGTCAAAGATAAAGAGAAAATTCTCAGAGAAGCAAGGGAGAAGAAAACCATCACATACAAGGGATGCCCAGAAAGACTTAGCATGGATTTCTCTCCAGAAACCATGGAGGTGAGAAGACAGTGGTATGATACAATTAGGATACTGAAAGAGGAAAACTGCCAGCCAAGAATTCTTTATCCAGCAAAATTGTCCTTCAAATATGAAGGTGAGTATAAAATATTCAGAAACAAACAGAAACTAATAGAGTTTGCAAAAAAGAGTCCACCTTTGTAGAAAATATTAAAGGAAGGCTTAGAACCTGAAATAAAAAGACAGGAGAGACAGGCCTGGAAGAGAGTGTAGAAGAAAGAATAGAGAAAGGATAACCAAAAGAGTAAAAAGACAAAAATATGATATGACATATGTAACCAAAGAATAAAAAGGGGCAAGTAAATAATGCATTTACAGTAATATCATTGAATGTGAATGGATTAAACTCCCCAATCAAAAGATACAGGCTGACAGAATGGATAAAAAAACATGAGCCATCCATATGCTGCTTACAAGGGACTCACCTTAGACCCAGGGATACAAACCAGCTGAAAGTGAAAGGTTAGAAAAAGATACTCCATGTAAATAGTAGCCAGAAAAGAGCAGGGGGAGCTATACTAATATCAGACAAAACAGACTTTAAATGCAAAAAATTATAAGAGATACAGAAGGCCATTATATATTAATAAAAGGGATGATCCACCAGGAAGAAATAGCAGGCATAAGTATCTATGCACCTAACCAGGGTGCCCCAAAATACGTGAGACAAACTCTGGCAAAACTAAAGGGAGAAAGAGACATCTCTACAATAATCGTTGGAGACTTAAACACCATACTCATATCATTAGATAAAACAACTAGACAGAAGATCAACAAGGAAACAGAGAACTTGAACAATATGATAAATGAGTTAGACCTAACAGACATATACAGAATGCTGCGCCCAAACTCAGCAGGTTATACATTCTTCTTAACTGACCATGAATCTTTCTCCAGGATAGACCATATGTTAGGGCAAAATGCAATTCCCAATAAACATAAAAAGACTGAAATTATACAAAGCACTTTCTCAGATCATAATGGAATGACTGGAAATCAATAATAGACAGGAACAAAGTGAACTTGCAAATGTGTGGAGTCTGAACAACACAATCCTAAATAATCAGTAGGTCAAAAAAGAAATTGCAAGTGAGATCAGTAAATGCATTGAGACAAATGAAAATGAGAACACAACTTATTAAAACTTATGGGATACAAGGAAGGCTGTCTTGAGAGGGAAATTTATAGCCCTAAATGCCTATATTAAAAAAGAAGAAAGAGCTAAACTCAAAGATTTAACTGAACAACTAGAGAAACTAGAAAAAGAACAGCAAACCAATCCCAAAGCAAGCGGAAGGAAAGAAATAATAAAGATTAGCGCTGAAATAAACGAAATTGAGAACAAAAACAACAACAGAAAAAATAAACAATATAGAACATCAAAAAGCTGGTACTCTGAGAAGATCAATAAAATTGACAAACCCCTAGCTAGGCTAACAAAGAAAAAAGAGAAGATGCAAATAAATACAATCAGAAATAATAGGTGGGAAATTATGACTGATCCCACAGAAATAAAAAGGATCATAAGAGGATATTATGAGAAACTGTATATCAACAAACTAGACAACCTAGGTGGAATGGACAAATTCTTAGAAATGTACAACCAACCTATACCAATGCTAAAAGAAATATAAGAACTTAACAAACCAATCATATTGAAAGAGATTGAGTCAGTCATCAAAAATCTCCCAAAAAAGAAAAGTCCAAGACCAGGACTTCACAGGCAAATTCTACCAAGCATTTTGAAAAGAATTAAGACCAATCC
Source organism: Cabassous unicinctus (assembly GCA_029593785.1). NCBI lineage: Eukaryota > Metazoa > Chordata > Mammalia > Cingulata > Chlamyphoridae > Cabassous > Cabassous unicinctus. The sequence goes on from JAQZBX010112077.1 coordinate 6,259, forward strand.
TGTTTAAACTCTTCCAAAAAATTGAAGAGGAGGGAAAACTACCCAACTCATTTTATGAAGCCAACATCACCCTAATACCAAATAAAGATACTACAAGAAAAGAAAATTACAGACCAATCTCTCTAATGAACCTAGATGCAAAAATTCTCAACAAAATACTTGCAAATCAAATCCAACAGCATATCAAAATACTTATACACCATGACCAAGTGGGATTTATTTTCTGGTATGCAAGGGTGGTTCAACATGAGAAAGCCAATTAATGTAATGCACCACATTAACAAATTGAAGGAAAAAAAACACAAGATCACATTGATGGATGCAGAAAAGGCATTCGACAAAATCCAGCATCCTTTCTTGATAAAACCACTTTGAAAGATAGGAATAGAAGGAAAACTCCTCAATATGATAAAAGGCATGTATGAAAAACCCACAGCCAACATCGTACTCAATGGGGAAAGTTTGAAAGCTTTCCCTCTAAGATCAGGAACAAGACAAGGATGTCCACTGCCACCCTTGTTATTCAATATTGTACTAGAAGTTCTAGCTAGGAAAATTAGACAAGAAAAAAAATTAAAGGTATCCAAATAGGAAAAGAGGAAGTAAAACTCTCACTGTTTGTGGATGACATGATCCTGTACTTAGAAAATTCTGAAGTATCCACAACAAAGCTACTTGAGCTAATAAATGAGTTCAGCAAAGTGGCAGGATACAAGATCAACACACAAAAATCAGTAATGCTTTTGTAAACTAGTACTGAACAATCTGAGGAGGAAATCAGGGGGATAATTCCATTTACAATAGCAACAAAAAGACTCAAATACCTAGAAATTAAGTTTACCAAAGAAGTGCAGGACCTATATGCAGAAAACTACAAAACAATGCAAAAGAAATTTAAAAAGACCTAAACAAATGGAAAGACACTCTGTGTTTATGAATTGGAAGGGTAAATATCATGAAGATGTCAATCTTACCCAAACTGATATATAGATTCAATGCAATACCAATCAAAATTCTGACAGCCTACTTTACAGAACTAGAAAAGGCAATTACCAAATTCATTTGGAAGGGAAAGTGTACCCAAATAGCCAAAAGGATTCTAAAACAGAAGAGCAACATGGGGGGAATGTCCCTGCCTGACCTTGAAACATATTACAAAGTTACAGTGGTCAAAACAGCATGGTACTGGCATAAAGACAGTCACATCGATCAGTGGAATAGAATTGGGAGTCCAGAAATAAACCCTCATTTCTATGGCCAACTGGTTTTTGACAAACCTACCAAGTCCATGTTAACAGGACAAAACAGTCTCTTCAACAAATGGTTCTGGGAAAACTGGATATCTATAACCAAAAGAATGAAAGAGGACCCTTTCTCACTCCCTATACAAGAATCAACTCAAAATGGATCAAAGACCTAAACATACAAGCCAGGACCATAAAACTACTAGAAGAAAATTTAGGGAAACAGCTTCAAGACCTTGTAGTCAGTGGTGGTTTCTTGGATCTTACACCCAAAGCACACACAACAAAAGAAAAAAAAGATAAATGGGACCTCCTCAAAATTCAACACTTTTGCACCTCAAAGGACTTCATCAAAAGGGTGAAATGGCAGCCGACTCAATGGGAGAAAATATTTGGAAATCACATGTCTGATAAGGGTTTAATATCCATGATATATAAAGAGATGTTACAACTCAACAATAAAAAGACAAATGACCCAATTAAAAGCTCGGCAAAAGACTTGAATAGACATTTGTCCAAAGAAGAAAAACAAATGGCAAAAAAACACATGAAGAAATGCTCAACATCACTAATGATTAGGGAAATGCAAATCAGAACTACAATGAGATATCATTTCACACCTATCAGAATGGCCACTATTAAAAAGACAGAACTACAAGTGTTGGAGAGGATGTGGAGAGACAGGAACACTTATTCACTGTTGGTGGGAATGTAGAATGGTACAGCCACTGTGGAGGACTGTTTGGCCGTTCCTAAAGAAGTTGAATATAGACCTGCCATGTGACCCTGCAATACCGCTACTGGGTATATACCTAGAAGAACTGAAAGCAGTGACATGAACAGATGTCTGCATACCGATGTTCATAGTGGCATTATTCACGATTGTCAAAAGTTGGAAACAACCCAGGTGTCCATCAACTGATGAATGGATAAACAAACTGTGGTGTATCCACACGATGGATATTATGCAGCTGTCAGAAGAAATGAAGTTGTAAAGCATATGACAACATGGAATAACCTAGAGTACATTATGTTGAGCAAAGCAAGCCAGACACTAAAGGACAAATACTATATGATTACACACTATGAACCAAATGTATTGCATAATATATTGTATGATTCAAAAAAAAAAAAAAATTTATATGTATCCAGTACATTTAATTGAGAAATGTGTGTTTTTATTCAACTGTGTTTTCTTTTTTAAATTATTGTTTATATTTTCAATTATTAAATATACAAAATAAAGTTTAAAAAAAGATTTAAAAAATAATGGATAGAACATCTAGACAGAAGATCAGTAAGGAAACACAAGACTTGAACAACAGTCTAAACCAACTAGACATAACAGGCATATATAGAACACTTCACCCCACAGCAACAGTACATACATTTCTTCTTGAGTATATACGGATCCTTTTCCAAGATATACCAGATCACAAAACAAGTCTCACAAAATTTAAAAATATTGAAATCATACAATGTAACTTCTCTGACCACAATGGAATGAAACTAGAAATCACTGATTCCATTCAGTTTCAATAAACTGGAAAATACACAAATATGTGGAAATTAAACAATGTACTCTTAAGCAACCAACAGGTTAAAGAGGAATTTATAAGGGAAATTAGGAAATATATTCAGGTGAATGAAAATACAATATACCATAACTTATGGGATGCAGCAAAAGCAGTGCTGAGGGGGAAATTTATAGCTCTATATGCTCACATTAAAAAAGAAGAAACATTTCAAGCCAGAGACCCAACCTCAAAACTGGAAGAACAAGAAAAAGAGCAAACTGAACCCAAAATGAGCAGAAGGAAGCAAATAAAGATTAAAGCGAAGAGAAGTAAAATATAAAATAAAAACCAATAGAATCAACAAAACCAGAAGTTGGTTCTTTCAAAAGATCAACAAAATTGACAAACCTTTAGCTAGACTGAAGAAGAATTAAAAAAGAGGACAAAAATGACTAAAATCAGAAATGAAAAGGGGGATATTACTACCTAGCCCACTGAAATAAAAAGGACTACAAGAGGAAACTATGAACAACTGCATGCCAACAAATTAGATAATCTAGATGAAATGAACAAATTCCTAGAAACACACAAACTATCTACACTGACTCAAGAAATAAAATATCTCAACAAACCAGTAATGAGTAAAGATATTGAATCAGTAATCAAAAACCCCCCAACAAAGAAAAGCCCAGGAAAATTCCCAGGGGAATTTTACCAAACACTCCAAGAAGAATTAACACCAATTGTCTTAGTCAGGATTCCCTAGGGAAACAGAATCAACAGGAGATATCTGTCAATAATATGAGATTCTATAAGAGTCTCTCACATGACTGTGAGGATGCACAAGTCCAGGGTCCACAGGCAGGCTGCAAACCAGGGGCTCCAATGAAAGTCCAATGAAGGTCCTTGATGAGTTTCTGGGAGAAGCTGTCTGTCCAAAGAGGAGCTGGGAAATTCTCTCCGAATGTTGAAATCACTTCCCCTTTTAAGGTATTCAACTGATTGGATAAAAGCATCACCCACTGCTGAGGGCAATCTCCTTGACTGAAGCAGATGTAATCAGCCAACCACTCACTGGTGGCCAAAATCCATAAGTATTTTTGTATTACAATTAGCCCAGTGCTTGCTGGACCAAACACCTGGCCAAGTTGACACATTAGCCTAACCATCACACCAATCCTGCTCAAACTCTTTCAAAAAATTTGAGA
>JAQZBX010112078.1:0-10227 GCA_029593785.1 Cabassous unicinctus
TTGTTCTTCCTTTTTTGTTTCTTCATTGTTGGAGGCTATAATCACGTGTACAGGGAATGGAGAGAGGCACCCTCTGTTTGATTGATTAATTCCTTGTCTTTTAAGAACCATTCCTATCCCCATGATATCTTGCAAACATTTGAGTGGCTCTTTGTCCACTTGTGGTCCCTACCCTTTTCTCTTCTGGGTGTTAAATAGTTCCTTCATAAGCCATAACAGAAATTTGGAGGCTGGGAACTACTTTTAGTCTGAGTTCCTGGGTTTTCATTTGTTTATATGTGGATTCTGCTTCTTTTAAGAATGAGTTTGATTTTGTATTCAATACTTTATAAAAAATTACAATATATCATAAGAGCAGGTATTTATATATGGATACCTGCATCACAATCTCTCTTCATTTGGAAACAGCCCAAAGATGTCCAGAAAATCAGGAGTAGTTTCCTTGAAACAAAATTCAGAGCCTTCTAAATATTCAGTAAACAATGTTGAAATCATTGAAAAATATACGGTTGAATCATCAATTTACTGACATTCCCTTTTACAATTAACTTTTTCTTTCAATCTAATATCCATTCAGTACATAATTTTAAAATAAAGACTTTTCAACAGCTTTAAAAAAGCCATTCATAGATCACTTTGTCCACATGATATACTTTGGGATGATATATCAATTAACCTAATGGATAAACAAAAAAGTTGTTCAAGGACAGATGTACCTAGGTACATCATAGTCAAAAATGGATTCAGAGGGGAATAATTTCTTATTTATTCTCTGGCATTTCTTTATTAATTATAATTTTTGTAGAGCTATTGAAAAGGATTAATAATGACTGAAGAGATTAATGCACTCCACTGTGAATAAACCAAGGAACAGGGAATGTACAAATTGGATAAAAAAAATATTGGTTTAATATGTCTCTATAAAACAGACTTGTTTTAAAAATTGTGGCGATGTCAGGAACTGTACACTGAAGTTGAGGCATTGATAATAGTTATCAGTCATGCTTCAGAAATGCTTGGGCCAATATTTAAAAATGAACCACATTTCAAGTTTATGCTGGAGATGGGGCCACTGTAAGCTCCTATGCCCCTTTTGTCCCTAAGGTTGTGATTTCTGCTCTAGGCTCACGTTTTTTTATGTTCATGAATGACTGATATGCATCATTAAAAATATATATATTAAGAGAAACTGGGTGGTGAGACACAATATGAAGCTTTGGAATTACTTATTTCTCTAAAGTGGTCTTCCTTTTGTGTTTCCTCATTATTGGTGGCAATAATCATGCCTGCATATCATGCAGGGCGGTAAACTCTGCTTGATGGATTACGTCCTTGCCTTTTATGAACCATTCCTCTCCCCATAATACCTTCTTTTCATTTGACTCACTCTATATCACCTTGTGGACACTACACACCCCATTTTCTCTTCTCGGTGTTGAATAGTTCCTTCATAAGCCATAGGAAAAATTTGGAGACTGCAAGCTACATGTACTCTGAGATCCTGGGTTTTCATTTGTCAATATGTGGATTCTGTTTCTTTGTAAGAATGAGTTTGATTTTATTTCCAAAAATTTCTATAAATTAGAATATATCATAAGAGCAGGTATTTATGTATCTTTACTTACATCATAATCTGTCTGCACTCAAGAACAGACCCATGATATCCAGAAAAAGAAAATGGTTTCCTTGAAACAAAATCTTGAGCCTTCTGAACATTCAGCAAACATTCTGGATGTTGGCAAGGTCCTTCATAAGCCATAGGAGAAATTTGGAGGTGGGGATCTATTTGTACTCTGAGTTCCTGTGTTTTCATTTGTGTATATGTGGATACTGTTTCTCTGTAAGAATGAGTTTGATATTATTTCCAATACTTTTTAAAAACTTACAATATGTCATGAGAATAGGTATTTAAATATGGATATCTGCATCACAATCACTCTGCACTCGAGAACAGCCCCAAAATGTCCAGAAAATCAAGAATGGTTTCCTTGAAAAAAAAATCCGGAGCCTTCTAAACATTCAGTAAACAATCATGAAATCATGGAAATAGATCTCATTTGAATTATCAATTTACACACACTCCCTTTTAAAATTTACATTTTCTTTCAATCTTATATCTGTTTCAGTCCTTAATTTTAAAATACAGCTGAAAATTGAGCTTTTCAACAGCTTTAAAAAAAGCCATTCATAGCTCAATTTCTCCACATGATATAGTATGGGATCACATATCAATAAATCTGTTATATAAACAAAAATTTAATCAAGGACAGCCAGAAAAATATCTATTTATGTCAGTGTCAACAAATGGATTGAGAGGTGAATAAGTTCTTTATTCTTCTGCTTTTTCTTTATTTATTATAATAATTATTGAGCTATTGAAAAGATTTAATAATGATTGAAGAGTTGAAGGCACACTACTGTGAATATACAAAGGACCACGGAATAAACACATTGGATAAAAAGATATTGGTTTATTATATTTCAATAAAACAGATTTGATTTTAAAATAGTGGGGATGTCAGGAGTTGTACACCAATGTTGAGTCATGGATAATAGATTTTAGAATTGTTTCAGAAATGCTGTGGCCAATTTTTATAAATGAATCACAATTCAAGTTACTGCTGTATTTGTGTGTATGGGACCACTGTAAGGTGTTATGCACCTTTATTTTCTAAGGTTGTGGTTCCCCCTAAGTCTTCAATTTTATGTATGTTCATGTGTGAATGATATGCACCACTTAAACTATATACTAAGTGTAGAAGTGTGGTGAGAGAGAAATACAAAATTTTGGAATTACCTGTTTCTCTAAATTTGTGTTCCATTTGTTGTTCTTCATTGTTGGATGCTATAATCACGAGTGCATAGAATGTAGCATGGTACAAAATGCTTGATGAATTTTTTCTTGACTTTTATGAACCATTCCTCTCCCAATGATATCTTGTAAACTCTTGAGTAACTCTTTGTCACCCTGTGGACACAAGTCCCTTTCTCTCTTTTGGATGTTAGCTAGGTCCTTCATTTGTGATAGGAGAAATTTGGAGCCTGGGAGCTATGTCTACTCAGATTTCATGGTTTTCATTTATGTATATATGAATTCTGTTTCTTTGTAAGAAGGAGTTTCATTTTATTTCCAATACTTTCTAAAAATTACATTATGTCATAAGAACAGGTATTTATACGTGGATACCTGCATCACAATCTCTCCACACTCATGTAATCCCAGTGATGTCAAGAAAATCAGGAATGGTTTCCTTGAAACAAAATCCAGAGCCTTCTAAACATTCAGTAAACAATTGTGAAACCATGAAAATGATCTCCTCTGAATTATAGATTTCTGTATGCTCCCATTTAAAATTACAATTATCTTTGAATCTGATATCCATTTCAGTTACTAATTTTAAAATAAAGAAATTTTCAACATCTTTAAAAAAAGCCATACATTGTTCACTTTTTCCACATGATGTTGTATGAGACCACCTATCAATAAAACTGATAGTTTAATAAAAAAAGTTTTTCAAGAACAGCCAGAAAAACACCTATGTATGTCACTCCCAACAAATGGCTTGAGAGGTGAATAAGTTTTCTTTATTCTTCTGGTATTTCTTTATTTATTATAATTATTATGGCATTATTGAAAACGTTCAATACTGATTGAAGAGATGAATGCACAGCATTGTGAAAATACCAAGAACCAAAGAATGTACACATTGGATAAAAACGGTATTGTATTAATATGCCTCAGTAAAACAGATTTGTTTTAAAAACCATATGGATGTCAGGAATAGTACACAAATGTTGAACCATGGATAGTAGTTATTATTCATGTTTCTGAAATGTTCTGGGCAATTTTTGAAAATGAATCGCAATTTTGATTCTGTTGGAGATGGGACCATTGTAAGGTGCTATGCCCCTTTTTATTCTAAGGCTGTGATTTCTGCTCTAGAATCCAAGATTATATATGTTCATGCAAGATGGATATGCATCCCTAAACGTATATATTAAGAGAAACAATGAGGTGCGAGACAAATATGAAACTTTGGAATTACCTATATCACTAAAGTGGTCTTCCTTTTAAGTTTCTTCATTGTTGGAGGCTATAATCACGCCTGAATAGAATTGACGGCAGTACACTCTGCTTGATGGATTAGGTTCTAGAATTTTATGAACAATTCCTATCCCTCATGATATATTGTAAAGATTTAAGCCATTCTTTGTCATCTTCTGGACCCTGCAATTCCCTTTTTTTCTTCTGAGTATTGGCAAGGTCCTTCATAAGACATAGGAGTAATTTGGAGGATGGGAGTTATTTCTACTCTGAATTCTTGGGATTTCTTTGTCTAGATCTGGATTCTGTTTCTTTGTAACAATGAGATTGATTTTATTTCCAATACTTTGTAAAAAATTACCATATTTCATAAGAACAGTTATTTATATATGGATATGTGCATCACAAACTCTATGCAATCTAGAACAGCCCAATGATGTCTAGAAAATCAGGAAAGGATTCCATGAAATAAAATATGGAACCCTATAAACATTCAGTAAACAATTGTGAAACCCTGGAAAAAGATCTCTCTGAATTATCGATTTACCTTCACTATCTTTTAAATAAACATTTTCCTTCAGTCTAATATTCATTTCCCCTCATAATTTTAAATTCAAGAACTTTCCAACAGCTTTAAAAATCCATTTATTATTCACTTTATCCACATGATGTAGTATGGGATCACATATCAAGAAAACTGATAAATAAACAAAAAAAGTTGTTCAAGTCAGCCAGAAAAAAAATTTTGTATATCAGTGTCAGCAAATGGATTGAGAGTTGAATAACTTCTTCTTTATTATTCTAATATTCCTTTTTTATTATAGTTATAATAGATCTATTGAAAAGGTTTAATAATGTTGCAAGAGATGAATGGACACCACTGTGAATATACCAAAGACCAAGGAATGTACACCTTGCATAAAATAGATGCTGGATTAATATGTCTCAATAAAGCAAATTTGTTTAAAATTCGTGGGGATGTCAGGAATTGCACACCCAAGTTTTCCCAAGGATAATAGCTATTGGCAGTGTTTCAGAAATGCTCTGGCCAATTTTTAAAACTGAATCACAATTCACCTTTGTTCTGGAGATGTGTGTATGGGACCACTGTAACGTGTCATGCCCCTTTGCTAAGTTTGTTATTTCTACTCTAGACTTCACGTTTATGTATGTTCATGTATGACTGATATACATTACAAAAATACATATTAAGAGAAAGAGGGTGGTTAGATACAAATATGAAGCTTTGGATTTTCCTATTTCTCTAAAGTGGTCTTCCTTGTGTATTTCTTCATTGTTGGAAAATATAATTACGCATGAATAGAATAGAGGGTGGTGCACTCACCTTGATGTATTAGTTCCTTGACTCTTATGAACCATTCCTTTTGCCCATGATACCTTGTAAACATCTGAGTCACTCTGTCACCTTGAGGTCCCTGCAAGTCCCTTTTTCTCTTCTGGGTATTGGCAAGGTCCTTCATAAGCCATAGGAAAAATTTGGAGTTTGGGAGCTACTTTTATTTTGAGTTGTTAGGTTTTCATTTATCTATAGGTGGATTCTGTTTCTTTGTAAGAGTGAGTTTGATTTTACTTCCAATCATTTCTTAAAAAAATGCCGTATGTCATAAGAGCAAGTATTTATATGTGGATACCTGCATCACAATCTCTCTGCTGTCAATAACAGCCTATCATGACCAGAATAACAGGAATGGTATCCAAGAAACAAAATTTGGAGCCCTAAAAGATTCAGTAAAGAATTGTGAAATCATGGAAAGAGATCTCCTCAGAATTATCGATTTACCTACATTTCCTTTAAAAATTAAATTTTCACTCAATCCAATATCCGTTTCAGTTCATAATTTTAAAATAAAGGCCTTTTCAAAAGCTTTTAAAAAGCCATTCACTGTTCACTTTTTCCACCTTACGTAGTATGGGAACACATATCAATAAAACAGATAGATAAACAAAAAAAGCTGCCTTTTTTAAGATCAGCCAGAAAAGCACCTATGCATGTCAGTGTCAACAAATGCATTGAGAGGGGAAATTTTTTTTTTATTCTTCTGGTATTTCTTTGTTTATTATCATTATTATTGAGCTATTGAAAAGGTTTAATAATGAATGAAGAAATGAATGCCCACCACTATGAATAAACCAAGGACAAGGTAATGTACACTTTGGAAAAAATATATATTTGTTTTATATGTCTAAATTAAAATGATTTGTTTTAAAATTCGTGGTTATGTCATGAGATCTACATTGAAATGAGCCATGGATAATAGTTATTAGTCGTGTTTCAGAAATGCCATGACCAGTTTTTAAAAATGAATCACAATTCAAATTTCTATGGAGACCTGACCACTCTAAGGTGTTATGCCCCTTTATTTTCCAAGGTTGTGATGCCTGATATAAACTTCAAGTTTAAGTATGTCCTTGTATGACAGATATGCATCACAAAAAAGAATATTATTAGAAAGGGGGTGGTGAGAGTCAAATATGAACCTTTGGAATTAACTATTTCTCTGAAGTGGACTTCTTTTTGTATTTCTTCATTGTTGTAAGCTATAATCAAATATGCATAGAATGGAGGGTGGTACACTCTGCTTGATGGATTATGTCCTTTACTTTTGTGAACCATTCTCTCCCCCTTGATATCTTTTAAACATTTGAGACACTCTTTGTCACCTTGTGGACCCTACAAGTCCCTTTTTCACTTATGGGTGTTGGCAAGATCCTTCATGAGCCATTGGGGATAATTGGAGACTGGGAGTTGTTTGAACTCTGAGTTCCTGGGTTTTCATTTGTGTATATTTGGATTCTGTTTCTTTGTAGGAATGTGTTTGATTTTATTTCCAATAATTTCTAAAAAATTACAATATGTCATAAGAGCAGGTATTTATAAATGGATACCAGTATCACAATCTCTCTTCATTTGCCAACAGCTCAATTATGTCCAGAAAATCAGGAATGGTTTCATTGAAACAAAATCTTCAGCCTTCTAATCATTCAGTAAACAATCATCAAATCATGGAAAAGGGTCTCTGAATTGTGGAATTACCTACAATCCCTTTTAAAATTGACATTTACTTTCATTCTATTATCAGCCACAGTACATAATTTTAAAATAAAGACCTTTTCAACAGCCTTAAAAAAGCCCTTCATTGTTCACTTTGTCCACATGATGTTGTAAAGGATCACATATCAATAAAGTTGATATATAAGCAAAAAAAGTTGTTTAAGGAGAGCCGTAAGAACACTGGCATAAAAACAATTATATATATATATATATATGGACACTTACATCACAATCTCACAGCACTGGAGGATGACACAAAGATATCCATAAAACCAGGAAAAGCTATCTATCTAACAAACCATTTATGCATTCGATCATCATACTCATAAAACTTTTGAAGAACATGACATGACACCATGGTGGAATATTTCTTATATCATGATGAAATATCAAAACATTATTCCCCCATAGACACAGACCATACCATATGTTCAAAACAGTTTTCCAAGCCCTGCCTTCAACCTGTCTGGAAAGTTGTGTGTATGTGGTGTGTCTATTTTAAAGACTCTGTTTTAATTTTTCCACGTATTCCGAGTTGGTTAGTCATTTTTTTACCTTTTCATTCTAAGTTTGAGAATTAGGTTGCAATTTCTTTTTTCCAGGATTCAATTCTTCTCTTTCTTTTCTATTTTTAGCAGTGCCTACTCTCCTGCTGCTGCCTTTTCCAAAGATCCCATCCTCTATTCCCTCGAGTTCAAAATAATCACTCTGCAGTTCTAAAATGAATGTATCTGGAGTCTGGTGACTTTTGATAATTTTGGTCGTCATTTGAGATGACAATAGTTTCTCATTCTATTCTCATTTCTTCCTCTGCCCTTGGAATCCATTGCTCTGAGTATATGTCTTTGGAAATACGAAGGTTTTCCTAGCGATCTTGTTATGTGTGGGAATTTTTGCCAAAGGAATATGGGCAATTTCCAAAGAGGAAGTATTTTCTCAGAAAGAAAGAATGCTGAATGGAAATTGCCTGAGAAAAAAAAAATTTCATGCCTAGAATTTATTATGCCCGAATGTTTCCCCTGGAATAAAATAATTAGAATTTTCTTTATATTAATTTCCCTGATATCAGAATAATTATTTTCCTTTATAAGTGTTTGTGCCTTACTATCACTTTCATATCATTGATTATATTAAATCTAAAGAAAGTTCACTCCCTATAAAACTTCACATTTTCTGTCTAACATATCTATTTCAGTGTATAATTTATATTAAAGACATTTGCAACATGTTTAAGATGGCCATTCTTTGCTCCCTTTCACCACATAATGTGATATGTGATCATAAATCATTAGTATGGATAGGTAACCCATTTTTTTCAAGGATTCCCAGAAATACATGTCTACATGGCAGTGTCAACAAAGGGTTTGAGAGGTAAATAATTTTTTCTTTGTTCATCTGGATTTTCTTTCTTTATTATAGTTTTCATAGAAATATTGAATAGGTTTATTAATGTTTGTAGAGAGCAATGCACGCCACTGTGAGTATACCATTCACCAGGGAATGTACACATTGAATAAATAGGATATTGGCTTAATATTTATCATTGAAAAAGATTTGTTTTAAAAAAAATATTGTTGATGTCAGAAAACCACACAAAATTGCGGTATCATTCTAACTTATTAGTCGTGTTTGAAAGACGGTCTGGCCAAGTTTTAAAAAATGATTCACAATTCAAATATTTCCTTGAGATGTATGCATAGGTGCACTGTAAGTATTTATGTCCCTTTATTTTGTTAGGTCATGTGTTTTGCTCTTCACTATAAGTTTTTGTATGTTCATGTATGAATGATATCCATTGCTAAAAAATTGATGAAAGGAAAAAGGGTGGTGTGAGTCAAACAGGAAAGTTTCTAATTACTTTTTTCTCTAAAGTGGTCTTTTCTTGGTTTTTGTTCATTGTTCAACTCTATAATCACGTGTGCATAGAATGGATGGCAGTACATTCTCAGTGATGGACTAGGTCCTTATTTTTATGAACCATTACTCTCCCTCATGAAATGTTGTGATTAGTTGACTCCCTCTTTGTCAACCAATGGACCTTACCAGTGACTTTTCTCTCCTGTGTGGGAAGAGACTTTCTCAGGCCATAGGAGAAATTTTGAGTTTGGGAGCTGTTTATTCTTAGTCCCAGCATTTTGTTTTTGTATCTGTGGTTTCTGATTTCTTTGTAAGAATGAGTTTGATTTTATTTCCAATGCCTTTTTTAAAAATTACAATATGGCATAAGAACACATATATATATGGATACCTATGTCACAATCCCAGTGCCCTGGAGAATGACACAAAGATATCCAGAAAATCAGGAATGGTTTTCTTGAAACAAATCCTGGAACCTCCTTAGCATTCAGTAAATGATCATGAAGTCATGTAAAATGATTTCCTCTGATGTATAGATTTAAATTTGTGAATATTCCAAAATGGAGGAATCACTGAAATGCATTTCCTCCTATTATTTTTCTCCAATTTGTTTAGTTAAATATTATTACATTAACTATTAGGAAGAAAATTGGGTCCAAAAATTTATGTGAAAAAGGCTTTCCACACAAACACATATCACTGAATCCTCTTAATTTCTAAATATTTTCTATTTAAAAGGGCTAAACAGTTTCATTTTCAATTAGCATTGAAAGAGTGTGGAAAAATTCTAAGTAAAGATTTATTAGTAGATGATAATAGATATTTATCCATTCTTTTAAAACTCTATTTTACCGAGTACTGTCAAATTAAACTTTTTAAAATACAATTGTGAATATGAGAGAGTATCATCATAATATGAGTTATATCTAGTTTTCACATCCAAACGGCCACATTCTTGCTTCTGTAAAAACATATTTTTAACAGAATCTGTAAACTAACACAACATTTATGAACTCAATCTGCATACTCATAGCATCACATGACCCCATGGTGGAATATTTCATACATCATGATAAACTATCATTACATAATTTCCCCCAGCCACTGACCATACCATATGTTCAAAACTATTTTTCAAATCCTGCCTTCAACATGTCTGGAAAGTTGTGTGTCTGTGGTTTGTCTGTTTTAAAGACTCTTGTGTTTTTAACTTTTCCACGTAGTTCTTAGATGCGTAGTGGAATTTTTTTTT
>JAQZBX010112079.1:0-10227 GCA_029593785.1 Cabassous unicinctus
ATAAGAAAAAAAAAAAAGAAACTAAACTAAACATAACGTATAATTAGCAGATTGGGACATTCAAAAAAATGGGAAAAAAAACAAAAAAAAATTCTTTTTAAAAAAAAATATTCTTTTTTCCTTTTATCATGTATTATCGGATGTCCAGTGTACCGTGACACATTCCCCCTCTCATTCCCCAGTGTCTCCCAAATTTTGATTTACTTTTCAAAGAAGTTTTAGGTCACAGCAAAGTCACACACGGAATACTAGAGACTCCCACATACCTAACCTCCCTCCCCCTTCCCCACCCCATATTAAAACCTTTTATAATGGATTTTAGCATTGTTATAACTGTTATACAGATAGTAAAATATAGCAACTAAACATTGTCAATGGTTTACAGTATAGTTTACAATTTAGACTGTACAGTTTAATAATTTTGATATTTACCATGTCCTCTGTCCATTACTGTAAGGTAATGAAAAACATTTCCCATGACCACTAAATACCCCATTTGATCTTTGCTGTTCCTTCCTCCCCATCCCCCTTTGGCATATGATACTCCCCTGTCTTGACTCATGGAATGACAAGATTCATAATTACATGCCCTGGGTATTCCAACTTGCCCTTCATAATCTACCCTCCTGTCAACCCTGCACCACCAAACCCAGTAATATCACTACCCATATGTCATATCCTTCAATATGCAACTTTACTCTATCCCTTTACCATAGATTATGTCCATATGGGCGATGGCTCACACCCTACTCTTCTCTTTCTCTCCCTTGTTAACCTATCTTTCAGACAATGGTGCCCAGAGACTGCTCACCTTCCTCAATTCAAATCAGTGAGGTCATATACTGTTCATCCTTTAATGTCTGGCTTGCTTCACTCAACATATGGTCTTCAAGATTCATCCACGTTATTCCATGTGTTAGCACTTTATTCCGTCTTACAGCTGAGTAATATTCCATTATATTTATGTACCACATTTTGCTTATCCATTCATCTGTTGATGGGCACTGGGGCTGATTCCAACTTTGGGCAATGGTGAACAATGCCGCTATGAACATTGGTGTGCGTATATCTCTTCGCGTCTTTCCTTTCAGATCTTCGGGGTATATACCCAGCAGTGGAATCGCTGGATCATATGGAAGATCTATTGTTAGTTTTCTGAGGAACAGCCAAAGTGTCCTCCACAGTGGCTGGATCATTCCACAATCCCACCAGCAGTGGATGAGGGTTCCTATTCCTCCACATCCTCTCCAACAATAGAGTCTGCTGTTTTTTTAATAGCTGCCATTCTGATGGGTGTAAGATGGTATCTCATTGTAGTTTTGATTTGCATTTTCCTGAAAGAAAGTGATGTCGAAAATTTTTCCATGTGCTTTTTAGCCATATGTATTTCTTCCTTGGAGAAGTGTCTTTCCAGGTCACTTGCCCTTTTTTTAAATTGGTTGTTTGTCTCTTTATTTTCAAGGTGTACGATTTCTTTATCTAATATGCAAGATATTAGGCTCTTATCAGATATACGGTTGCTAAATATTTTCTCCCATTGGGTAGGCTGCCTTTTTATTTTCTTAAAAACTTCCTTTGAGGTGCAGAAGTTTTTAATTTTGATGAGATCCCATTTATCTATTTTTTTCTCTTGCTACTCGTACTTTGGCTGTGAAGTTCATGAAAACATTTCCTATTAAATGGTCCTCTAGATGTTTTCCTACATTATCTTCCAAGGTCTTTACGGTTTTGGCTCTTATATTTAGATCTTTGATCCATCTTGAGTTGATTTTTGTAGAAGGTGTGAGATGGTATTCTTCTCTCATTCTTTTGGAAAAGGATATCCAGTTCTCCAAGCAACACTTGTTAAAGAGGCCATTCTCTCCCAACTGAGTGGGCTTGGTAGCCTTGTCGAATATCAGATGACTGTATATGCGAGGATCTATATCAGAACTGTCAATTCGATTCCATTGGTCAGTAGGTCTATCCTTGTGCCACTACCATGCAGTTTTGATCACTCGTAGCTTTGTAATATGTTCCAAAGTTCGGTAATGTGATACTTCCAACTTCATTTTTCTTTTTCAATATGTCTTTGGCAATTCAGGGCCTCTTACCTCTCCAAATATATTTTGTGGTTAGTTTTTCCAGTTCCTTAGAAAATACAGTGTTGATTTTTATTGCGATTGCATTAAATCTGTAGATTAGTTTTGGAAGGATAGACATCTTGATGATATTTAGTCTTCCTATCCATGAACAGGGAATGTTTTTCCATTTATTTAAGTCTTCTTTGATTTCCTTTAACATTGTTGTGTAGTTTTCTCTATATAAGTCCTTTTCATCTTTAGGCAAATGTATTCCTAGGTATTTGATTCTTTTAGTTACTATTGTAAATGGCATTTTTTTCTTGATTTCCTCCTCGCATTGCTGATTATTGGTGTACAGAAATGCTACTGATTTTTGAGCATTCATCTTATAGCCTGCAACATTTCTGAAATCCTTTATAAGTTCTAGGAGCTTTGTTGTAGATTTCTCTTGGCTTTCTATGTATAGGATCATGTCATCTGCAAATAATGAAATTTTTACTTCTTCTTTCCCAATCTGGACACCTTTTATATCATTTTCTTGCCTCCGTGTTCGAGCAAGTACTTCTAAGACAAAGTTAAATCAGAGTGGTGAAAGTGGGCATCCTTGTTTTGTTCCCGAACTCAGAGAGAAGGCTTTCAGGAATTCACCATTGAAGATGATGTTAGCTTTGGGTTTTTCATACATACCCTTTATCATATTCAGAAAGTTTCCTTCTAGTCCTGTCTTTTGCAGTGTTTTAATCAGGAAAGAGTGCTGTATTTTGTTGAATGCTTTTTCTGCATCTATATAGATGATGATGTGATTTTTTTCTTTCAGTTTTTTATGTGGTGTATTACACTGAATGATTTTATTATATTGAAACATCCTTGCATACCTGGGATGAAATCCACTTGGTCATGGTGTATAAACCTTTTGATATGTTGTTGAATGCGATTAGCAAGTATTTTGTTGAGGATTTTAGCATCTAGGTTCATTAGAGAAATTGGTCTGTAATTTTCCTTTCTAGTGGTATCTTTGTTTGGTTTTGGTATAAGGGTAATGTTGGCATCGTTGAATGAGTTACGCAACATTCCTTCTACTTCTATTTTTTGGTAGAGCTTAAGTAGAATTGGTGTTAGCTCTTTCTGGAATGTTTGGTAGAATTCAGCTGTGAAGCCATCTGGTCCTGGGCTCTTCTTAGTTGGCAGGTTTTTGAGGACTGAATCTATCTCTTTACCTGTAATTGGACTATTGAGTTCATTAATTTCTTCTCTCATCAATGTGGCTGTTTTTGAGTTTCTAGAAACTTGTCTATTTCCTCTAAATTATCATTCTTGTTGGCATACAATTTTTCAAAGTATCCTCTTATGATACTCCTCATTTCTGTGGGGTCATTAGTGATATCCCCTTGCTCATTCCTTATTGTGTGTATTTGCATCTGTTGTCTCTTTTTCTTTGTTAGTCTGGCTAAGAGTTTGTCAATTTTATTGATATTCTCCTAAACCCAGCTTTTGGTTTTGTTTATTATTTCTAGTGCTTTCTTATTATCTATTTCATTTAGTTCTGCTCTAATCTTTGTTATTTCCTTCTTTCTACTTCATATAGGTTTGATTTGCTTTTGTTTTTCCAATTCCTCCAAGTGTGCAGTTAGGTCTTCAATTTTAGCTCTTTCTTCTTTTTTAATAAATGTATTTATGGCTATGAACTTCCCTATCAGGACTGCTTTCACTGCATCCCATAGGATTTGATATGTTGTATTGTCATTTTCATTAGTGTCAAGGTAGTTACTGATTTGTTTTGAGATTTTCTCCTTGACCAACTGTTTGTCTAAGAGTGTGTTGTTTAACTTCCATATCCTTGTGCCTGATTTGTTTCTCTGGCCCTCAGTGATTTCCAATTTCATTCCATTGTGATCAGAGAAATTACTTTGTAAAATATCAATCTTTCTGAATTCATTGAGAATTTTTCTGTGGCCTGGCATGTAGTCTATCTTGGAGTATGATCCATGTGCACTCAAGAGGAATGTAAATCCTGCTGTATTTGGGTGTAGTGTTCTGTATATGTCTATTAAGTCCAGTTCCTCCAATGTATTGTTGAGAGTCTTTGTTTCTTTATTGATTCTCTGTCTAGTTGTTCTGTCTAATGATTGTAATGGTATATTAAAGCTCCCTGCTATAATTTTAGTGGCATTTATTTCTGCACTTAGTTTTCCAGTGTTTGCCTCATGTATTTTAGGCACCCTGATTAGGTGCATAAATGTTTATGATTGTTCTCTCTTCTTGAGAGATTACCCGTTTTACTAATATATAATGTCGCTCTTTGTCTCTTACAATAGTTTTGCATTTAAAGTCTATTTTGTCTGATATTAGAATAGCTACTCCTGTCCTTTACTGGCTATGGTTAGCTTGTAAAATTGTTTTCCAGCCATTTACTTTCAGCCTCCTTGAATCCCTGGGTCAAAGGTGTGTTTCTTGTAGACAGCATATAGATGAATCATGTTTCTTTATCCATTCTGCTAATCTGTGTCTCTTGAGAGGTAAATTTAATCCATTAACTTTCAGTGTTATTACTCGCAACGAATTTCTTACTTCAGCCATATTTTCTCTGGATTAATGTATGTCATATGTTGTTTTGTTTCTGTTTTTGTCTTTTTAGATGTTTTTAAACTCTCCTGCAAATCTCTCTCCCTTGATTTTTCCTTTCAACTTGTAGAACTTCCTTTAGTATTTCTTGAAGTGTCGGTTTCTTATTGACATACTCTCTTAATTTCTGTTTATCTGTGAATATTTTGAACTCTCCATCATTTTTGAATGCCAGTTTTGCTGGATAAAGAATTCATGGCTGGAAGATTTTTTCTTTTAGTGCTCTGACTGTGTCATACCATTGTCTTCTTTCCCCCATGGTTTCAGATGAGAAATCAGCACTTAATCTTATTGTGCTTCCCTTTTATGTGATGGTTATCTTTTCTCTTGCTGCCTTGAGTATTTTCTCTTTGTCTTGAGCCTTGGACATTTTAGCAAGTATATATCTTGGAGTTGGCCTGTTGGGATTTATCCTGTTTGGGTGTGCTTTGCTTCCTGGATCTGCACATCCATCTCTCTCAATAGGGCTGGGAAGTTTTCAACCATTATTTCCTTCAACACTCCTTCTGTTCCCTTTCCCTTCTCTTCTACCTCTGGGATGCCCGTAATGCATATGTTTGTGCATTTTGTGTTGTCAGTTAAATCCCTGAGTCTCTGCTGGATTTTTTCTATATTTTTTCTATCTGTTCGACTATCTGTTTGATTTCAGCTGTATTGTCTTCCACATCACTAATTCTTTCTTCTGCCTGTTCAAATCTGCTGTTATGTGAATCCAGCATCTTTTTTATTTCTTGGGTTGTGCCATTGATCACCATCATATCCATTGTCTTTTTGCGTATGTTTACAATTTCTTCAGTATGTTCTCCCAGTGTCTTCTTTATATCCTTAATCTCTTCCTTCACTTCATTAAGTTGGTTCATGATATTTGTTTGGGAATCTTTGATTAGTTGTTTGATGTTCTGCATATATTCCTGGTTTTCAGTTTGTTCATTAGAGTGGTCCATGTCTTCCTGTTTCTCAGTGTGGTTTGCAATTTTTTGTTGCCCTCTAGTCATCATTTTATCGTGCTGGGTTTATTCAGTTGATTAGCTTCTCTCTCCTCTAGAGTTTTACTTAGTTGGTGGTTCTGTGTGTGTGTTAAGTTTTCTCTTTGACACTTTTTCTTCTTATTTTGTTTACTTCCTTCTTTCTATGTTACCTTGAAGGCAAAAAATTAGTGCCAGAGGAATCAAAAGATGTGAAAAAGGAATAAGGATAATAGTAATATTGATTAAAGTTAGAAGAGGGGCCAAATAGGACTTAGTGAAATGAATATTTAACTTGTGTATGCAGTGTAGAGTAATAGGGAAAAAAGTGGAGTACCTACATGGACTGGGAAACCAAATAGAAGAATATATATATATAATGATTTAGGCTAGAATGATGAGGAGGGAGAGAAAAAGTGAAAAAAATGGCTAAAAGGAAAAGGCTAATATTAATAAAAATAAAAAAAAAGAAGAAGAAAACAAAATAGATAGAATAGAGATTGACACCCTTAAGTTGTGGGCTAATGAAAAAGTGTGGTGTCTAAGAACCACAACAGAAAGCAGAAGGCAGAGACATAAAGGAAGGATAAGAGATAGCTTGTGATACAATATCAATATAGACAGAGAATGGGAAATCACTGAAGAAGAAGCACAGCAAAGAAGAGGTAAGACAGCAGCACCTAAATTAAAAAAAAAAATGAAGGAAAACAGAAAGGGGGGAGGAAATAGGAAAGAAAAGCAAGAGACAACAAATAAACAGAGAAAAGCCAAACAATCACACCAGCAAGCAGTCAAACAAAACTAAGGTGGAAGTGTTCCTTCAAGGGTACTTGCGGATCCTCTCACCTGCTTTTGTTTATGAATTTCCCTTCAGGGTTCCATCTGCAGGTTTTGAGGCAGATTTTCGGTATTAGACTAAATTAAGAACAAGAATTCATTTTTTAAAGTGACTGTCTTTTTTTTTTTTTTTTTTGGCGACATAAGGGACCCAAAAGAAGTCCACTGCTAGATCACCCCCTTCACTGAGGGGACCCTAAATAGGCTCATGGAAACTAATTAAGCCCTACCCACTTCCTGACCTCCCCAGGAGAGCTGAAGCTTTGATGCTTGTCAGGGCAGAGTGATAAAATTGGCTGACTCTGCCCCCTCTGGGGCCAGGCCTCAGTGTCAGCACACTGCTGGGTAAATCAGGTTTTCTCAGCAGATTCACCTCTCCCCTCAGCCTGGCGCTGCTTCAAGCCAGCTTATCTGCTCCCCAAAGCTATGAGAGGGTCCAGGCAGCCAAATCCACAGAAGTTAAACCCCTCTCCACCTTCTGTCAGAACCCTCCCTCCCTCAGGGTATGCTCCTGCACGTCAGGAGCAGGAGTTGCGGATGTAGGATTTGCGGCTCCAACCAGCCATTTTCCCTGCAGGTGGGGCTCAGCCGTCTGTGTTAACCACCACAGTCAGGCTCAAAACTCACAAATCTCCACCAATCACTCCATGCCGTGGATCTGCCCGCTGCTGGATGACCCAAGCTTCTCGCTCTGTGCACCTACAGCACAGTCCCTCGGGCAGGACCCCGTCCACAATCAGCCATCCCCGGAGAACTAGTCAGTGAGTACCCTCCTAAACTGATGCCATCTTGCCCCTCAAAAATGCTGTATCTTTTTACATGATTTTTCTGTAAACCTACAAGTTCTCAGATTTAAATTAAAAGATAATAATGAAAGAAAATATTTCATAGGCTTTTGTATTGGGTGTTTTAGATGAGGTACTCCATGTAAATTGCTTTATACAGTGCTGGAAGCAGACTCTCTCAAAAAATGTTGGCTACTATTGTAAACAATAGGACAATCATAAAAAGGTGCTATCAGCAATGGTAAATGTTCCACAAAGTGGGAGAGATTGGTGGTCAGGTGGTATAGGGAAATTTTGTATTTTATGCCTGATTATTCTGCAAACCAGCTTCTTCTCTAATGAAAAAATTAATTCATCTTTTTTACTGTATTTGAATTTTCATGGAATTTGGATTCATCTAAGACAAGGTTGGATATAAAATATCTCTTAAAAAAACTCTTGCTTCCTGGTAAAAGTTTATTAAAATAGGGCAAAACCAAATATTATTTTAAGAGCAGCATCATAAATACCATGCATTTTGCTACACTTTAATGTACATATCCAAAAAATGAGTAGAAATTACTTTATCCAATTATTCTACATCCTTAATGCAGATTTAAATGATAAGAAACCAAAAAGATGAAAATGATTGAACCTAACTAGTGGTAAGTTCTCTGAAATAAAGTATATAAAGAAACAAGTATATTTTGAGGATAAATAAGGTTGAAAAACTCTTAATAGTGGCTGCAAAAGGTGAGAAGCCCAGAGCAAGGCTAGTAAAAATGCAAGCACAGGAAATGAAGTAGTGGAACAAATCAATGTAAAATGATTTCTGTCTGGTTTGGTTCAGTTGCTTACCTAAACATTCTTATGTTTCCTTTGTAAGATAATATGAAAAATTTTGCCCCATTATATTATTGGCAGAATATATATGCTAAATAGTATAAAATGTTTGCTTTATTTTGTGTAAAAATAATAGCTTCATGAAAATAATTCTTATTTATGTAACATCTAATCTGGAACCCTCATATGGGATGGAGAGCAAAAAATAAACATAAGAGCTTGGAATAGAAACAGCAGATATGAAACAAGAAGAGATAAAATTTGTAGGTGTTATTGATATGTAAAGAACTTAAACTTTTGATATATAGATACAGATAGATATAGTTAGATATAGATAGATATAGATATAGATACAGATATAGATATATCAGATATTGCTGTACATAGTCATTTTTACATGTAATACTAGTTAAAGTGAATTAATCAGACATTCATTTGAATGTGGTTATATTTTAAAGAAAAAGTACCATAAGGATGTTAATTATTGGCAATTTTCCTGGAGTCGATACCCACTAATCTGTTTTCCAAGGAAATCCCAGTAACTTTGGCAACTCTGCAGCCCTCTCTGAAAGGTTATTGGGATAATGAAATGAATATGCCACCTGAAACCATATTATTGTCTGTTCTGGGTCCTCTTCATTTTTTGGAAGTACTAATCAGCAGGGAAATATGTCATTGTGGAGAATGGAAGCATACTGGATTTCTCTGATAAGCAATGTAATGGTCCCCCCAAAATTCCTAGGACCTATTCCCAGGAACCTGTGAATATGTCAACTTCTGTGGCAAGAGTCTTTACAGGTGTGATTAAGTTAAGGATTTTAAAATGGGTAGATTGTCTTAGAATAAACAGCTGGGTCTAATGTAATCATGAGGGTCCTTAGAAGGGAAAGAGGGGCAGGAGAGTCAGAGAAGGAGACAAAACAGTGGAAGCAGAAGTCAGAATGATGTGATTCTTGGCTTTGAAAATTAAAGGGGGTCACAAGCAGAGTCATGAGGTAAGCCTCTAGAAACTGGAAAAGGTAGGGAACAATTTCTTCTCTAGAGCCTGCTGAAATCTTGATTTCAATCCAGTGAGGCTTCTGACCTTCAGAATTGTAAGGTAATAAATTTGTACTCTTTATGTCATTACATTTTTGGTAATCTACTACAGCAGCAATGAAAACTAGTATAATTGTCTTCCACAATAAGAATATTAAATATGTTTCTTATGTTTATAAAGATAGGATCTGTAGTTATACATTCTCTGCAGTCCTTTAGTAGCAGCACAATGTTGTATGTGAGTAAATTCAGGGACCATTCCACATCTACCAAGACATTAGAATAAACAAAAGAGTTAGGAAAGGATAGATTGCATCAGATTTCTGTTTTTATGTCCATTCTAAACAAGCTGAGAACACAGCTGTATTTTGACCAAGTGGAGGATCCTGTTCCTATAACTTTCCAAAGGCAGCTCCAAAGTTGCCTTGGTCATGAGACTACTTGTCTTGTTAACGTCATGGTTATGAGAAAAGCTGCCTGCAAAAGAAGTCTAGAGTCACCAGAAACAGAAGAATATACCTTGCTTTGGGGGGAGGCGGAAGATTTGAGAAGGAAATTGTGCAGTGAACACAAGAGAAGCCAACAAGGGAGTCATCTTAGTTTGTAAATAAAATGGCATAAAATAATATCTTAAGCCTCTGTGTTTAAGAACTTATAGGGGGACTCTACATGGCTAACACACATAAATGAAATTAAAATAAAACAACAAACTGGAAACAAATTTTGGTAGCTTATCAAAGACAAAAAGCATGCATCCCTAATATACAAAGATCACCTAGAAATCAACAGGATAAAAGAACAACAACCAATAAAAAATGAGGAAAAAGAAATAAATGATCAGTTCACAAAAAAGATTAGAAATGACCCCTAAATATGTAAAATTGGAAACAAACTCATTCATTGTAAGAGAAATACAAATTAAACTGCACAGATAAGACATATTTTGCCTATTAAATATTCCAAAACTTGAATGAACTGTCCATTGGTACAACTAGACAGAAATAGGTACTCTTATTATATAGTCTTGGGAATTCAAAATGATGAAACCTGAATGGAGTCAAATCTGGCTATAGCTCCCAATTTATCTAGTCAGTG
>JAQZBX010112080.1:0-10228 GCA_029593785.1 Cabassous unicinctus
GTTGCATGAAATAAGCCAGACACAAAAGTACAAATATGGTATGATCTCACTGATACGAACTAATTTTAATAAGCAAACTCAAAGATTTAGAATCTAGAATATAACTTACCAAGGGATATAACGGGGATAGAGAATGGAGAGCTGATGCTTAAAATGTGCAAAAATTCTATTTAGGGTGATTGTAAATGTTTGGGAATGGAGAGTGGTGATGGTAGCACATTATTTTGAAGGTAGTTAAGTGTGCTGAATTATGTTTGTAAATGTGGTTGAGAGGAGAAGTTTAAGGTCATGTACATTACCTGAAGGAAAGGTAAAAGGCAAAACATGGGATTGTATAACTCAGTGAACATTGCTGTGGATGATGGACTGGGGTTAATAGTACAAATATTTGATTACATTTATAATCTCATATAAATGTATGACACTAATACATGTTGTTAATAGGAAGGTATATGGAAAAAATACACTTAATGTAAACTATGAACTACAGTTATTAGTAATATCTTAATATTCTTTCATCAATTGTAATAAACATACCATGCTAGTGCAGGGTCAATAGAGGGATACATGGGAACAAAGTATTTTTACAAAAAATTTCTGTCAACATACAATTTCCCTAATTTAAAAATAAAATTGCAATAATTTAAGAAAGCAGTATATGCTAAGTGAAAGAAACTGGATACAAAGTATTACACATTCTAAGATTTCATTAATATAAAATGCAAAGATAAATAGATTTATAGAAATGAAATTAGATTAGTGGTTATGTAGGGCTGGGGAATGATAGCGGGATTGAGAGGTGACTGCTAAGGGGTATGAAGCTTTTCTTCTTGGAGTGATGAAAATGTTCTACACTTGAATGTGGTGACAAATGTACACATGTGTCATTATACTAAAATTCATTGATAGTACACTTTGGATAGATTGTATGGTATGTGAATATATCTCAATAAAACTGCTTTTAAAACTTGGGGCACACATTGTACAGGTCCTTGTAGTCCAGTTTAAGAATTTTGGATATTACTGTAAGCTGGGAATGTATGAGGGTTTCAGTAAAGAGTAACAAGGGACAAGACCTGACTTGGGTTTTACCAGGATCATTCTGGCTGCTAGATAAGAATGGACCACAGTGGCAAGCAAATCAAAGGCAGACCAGTTAGGGAGCTATTGCAGTAGTCCAGGTGAGAGATATGGTGGATTAGACAGAGCAGCAGCAGTTAGGGAAAACAGGTGGTCAGGTTTTGCACATATTTGAAGTAGCTGATGCTGGATGGATGTGGGGTAAGAAAGTGACACAACCCCAAATCCTCAAAAGCAAACATGAGGAATGAGCAAACATAAGGGGAGGGGGTTGCAACTATTGACAAAAGTAGACTTATTATTATTCTAGTAATGGAAGAACTTGTAACATTGATATAAAGACAGTGGACACCAGATGATTTGAGGGGAGGGAGAGGAAAGAATAGGTGTAACATGGGACATTTTGGAAACACTAATTATTTTGCATGATACTGAAAATAATACAAGTCATTATACATTTTCTCAAAACCTATATAAATGTGCAGTGCAAAGTGTAAAACTTAATGTAAACTATAGACCACGCTTAATAGCAAAGCTTCAATATGTGTGCATCAAGTGAAACACATGGACCACACTAATGAAAGATGTTGTTCACTGGGAAAAGTGTGTTAAGGAGAGGGGGTAGGGCATATGGAAATCCCCTATGTTTTTGATGGAACATTTATGTCATCTAAAGCTCCTTTAAAAACAAAGAAAAAAATTTTTAACTGTGACATAGAATCAGAAATATCAATGAGTTGTCATGCTATGCAAGAGAAAGACTGGGACATTATCAAAACCATTTGATAATTGCAAACATGGAAAGTGTTTCTGAAGTGAGAGTGCATTGAATAAGATCCA
Organism: Cabassous unicinctus; assembly: GCA_029593785.1. Taxonomy (NCBI): domain Eukaryota; kingdom Metazoa; phylum Chordata; class Mammalia; order Cingulata; family Chlamyphoridae; genus Cabassous; species Cabassous unicinctus. Next base: position 1,921 of record JAQZBX010112080.1, read on the forward strand.
TAAAAACCAAAAATGATACTTTGGTTTTCACAAATTTTAAACTACTGATGTGCAAAAATACAAATTATAAAGGCAAGCTACAGATAGGGAAACATATTTGCAAGCTTAACAATGACAAAGAACAGATATCTACAACATTTGGAGCTGATATCTGGAATAGATATCTAGAATATCAGAAGTGGATGTGGCTCAACCAATTGAGCGCTTGCTTCCCACATGGCAGGTTCCAGGTTCAGTTCCAGGTACCTCCTAATGAGGAATGAACTATCGACTAGAGTGGACTTACTGGTATTTTACTATAGACTCACTATGATTATAGCAATGGAAGAAATTATATCATTGATGTGGAGGTGGTGGCCACTGGAGACTCCAGGGGCAGGGGAGAGAAAGAGGTGTAATGTGGGGGCATTTTTGGGACTTGAGAATCATCCTGAATGGCACCGCAATGACAGATATAGGCCATTATATATCTTCCCATAGCTTGCAGATTTGTGTGGGAGAGAGTGTAGACTACAATGTGAACTATGGTCCATGCTTAATTGCAATGCCCCAGGATGTGTTTATCAATTGCAATGAATGTGCTACACCAATGAAGGATGTTGTTTATGTGGAAGGGTATGGCAGGTGTGGGGAGTGGGGCATATAGGAATCCCTAAAGTTTTTGTGTAGCATTTGTGTAATCTAAAGGTCTTTAAAGAAAATAAAAATATATATTTAAAATAAATAAATAAAGCTATGAAGAATGTAGGGGGAAAAAGTGTGATGTTTAAACAAGAACTGTATTTTACATATTTAGACAGTTACTTTTCAGCTGGCTTCTAGTTTAATTGGTTATATATTTACCAATGCTTCAGCCATATTTTCACCTATACATTACTAAACATTTAACTGCTAATGTGCAGCCCATCAGTAATGAATTAGATGTTTTAGAAAAAAAAAACCCACAAAAAAACAAGGAAACAATTGGAAAAAAACACTCAGTGGAGCCAATGTGACTTAGTGATTGAATGCCGGGTTCCCACTTTTGAGGCCTGGGTTCAACCCCTGGCACTGGTACCACAAACAAAAACAAAACCCAGATATCTAGATTAAAAGAATTTCCAAAATTCTAAAAGGTCAATGATAAAAAAAATCCTATTAGAAAATAGGCAAAATATATGAACAAACATTTCACCATTGCAGATTCATGATGAGAAATAAGTATATAAAGAGATGCTTGATATAATTAGCCATCAGGATAATGCAAACTACATCATTATGAGATGTAGCTACACACTATAAAAATAACTGAAATATAAAATGACAATACCAAATGCTGTGAGAATGCAGAGAAACTGCATCTCTCATACATTGTTTGAGGGAATGTAAGATAATACAATCACTCAAAACTAATTAGCTGTTTCTTATAAAACTAAATATATACTTATCATACAACCCAGCAAGCACATTCCTGCACATTCACCACTTATAAATGAAAACTTATGCCCAAACTAAAGCACCAGTTTGTTCTTTGAAAAGATTTAATCAAACTGATAAACCTCTAGCTAGGCTAACCAAACATAAAATAGAGAAGATACAAATTACCAATACTGGAAGAGGGGTAATCACTACTGGTTCCACAGACATTAAAAGGATAATCAAAGAAGCCTATAAACAATAATTTTATAACTTAGATGTAATGGCCCAAAACTCTTTGAGAGATGCAAACTATCAAACTCACACAAAAACAAATATATAATCAGAATAGCCCTATAGCCATTAAAATTTTGAATCTTAATTGATAGCATTGCAAAAAAGAAATAACCAGGTGCAGATGGTTCAGTGGCAAATTGTACCAAATATTTAAGGAAAAATGAAACCAATTCTCCATAATCTCTTTCAGAAAACAAAGCAGAGGGAACATTTCCTAACTCACTCTATGAGGGCACCATTACCCTAATGGCAAAACCAGATAAAAATATTAAAAGAACAGAAAATTACATACCAATATGTCTCATGAACAAAAAACCAAAATTTTGTTCCATTGTCTGGACTGTTCAGCTCATTAGGGGCCTCCTGGAAGGAAAATTCCCAGAACAGGACATATTTCAAATACGTGCCATGAACCTTTCCCAGAATCTTTATTATTATTGTATATTTTTTGGGAAAAAACACATGCTCATTTTAATGAAAATCAAATTTTGAAAGAGCTACTCAATGAAAAGTACCCCCTCCCAGTCACCCACTGACCAAAATCTCACATCTCCTTGCATGGATAGCCCAGCCAGGCTCAAGTATATATGCCTGTGTCTGATTGTACAACATATTTTTTGCATTTTTTTAATTTAAATTATTAAGTTATTCAGTCATTAAGTCAAAATTTCTTAAAGAAATTTCCATAATAGACCTATTAGTGTGACCATATAACATAAAGTCACATCAGAATACTCTTAGGGAAAGTGGTGACATGAAAAGATAGGACAACAGACATAAACCAGGACTGCCCTAGTCAAATGGGAACACAGTCATCCTGGAGCTCATTAATCTTTAACAGCTGTATGGTAACCCAGTTCATGGACTTACATTAATTTACAAATCGGTGATCTAGAGCACCCCTCAGGTCCATGGAAAATAAATGCACCATCTCCCACTCCAGCAGTGAGGATGTTCAGTATATTAAAGGATAAGAAACTCAGCAGAAGGGCCTGTTCCCTCCTCATGCACAGGACTAACTCCTCCCACAAACATTCCAGGGCACACAGATCTCAAGGCAGCCTAGCACTTGAGGAGCCACAGCCATGGCCAAAGGCCTGGCTACTGAAGCCTTGACACCACCTACTGCCAAGGCCTGCAGCCTGGAGCTAAGCATCATGGGAGGAAGAGGTGGGACAGCTTCCAGCACCACACACATGCAGGCTGCACCCCCAGACCTCTGTGCCCAGTCAGGGCCTTGGGACTGGGGATGGCCCCACCCACTTTCTGGTTCAAGCACTCCAGGGTTCAGCTATCAGGCCATCTGGACCATTCCTTATCTTTTTTAGCTTTTTTCCCCGATTTTCAACATGCTCCATTTAATTTCTTTTCAGCCCTTTTGGCTTTTCACCTTCTCTTTCTACTTAAGCATTATCTTTTCAGACAATTTCTTAGAGATTACATTTCAATTTTGAACTGTGTTTTCATCTTTCTTATTTTTGTATTACTTCTCATTCATTTTTTGAGTTTTCTTAAATTTTCTTAAATCATGTATTATTTCATTTTCTTAATGCCTTTTATCTACTTTTCAGAAAGTATATTTCAGTACATAATGTAGATTTTTCATTCATTTGTACTGGATTACTCTGCACTTACTCCTTTTCTCCATATATTACCTTGGTACTTGAAAATAACAATATTTTTTTTCTGTTGGTATTCATAAAATTTAAAAAAAAATTATAGACAGAGGTAAGATTGAAAATAGCTTTCCCAACAACACAGATCTGTTTCTCTTTCTACATTTTTAATCAAATGTTTTAAAGTACAAAAGCTTGCTTCCTGACATTTCTGGATTCTATACTTATACCACTTCTATCACTGCTACATCTTTTGGCATGGACACAATCTAGGTGAGGAAGTACTGAAACAGGAAGGTGCACACTCCAGCCTGCTGAGAGGGTTGTTCAGGTCTTTATTCAGGGAGACAACAGTTTTTGACCACCTCTAGAGAAGTTCTCATATCATTGACTGTACTTTTCAACTCAAGAATTACTTTATCAGTTGATTTTATACTTTCTAGCTCTTTATTGATATTCCCCTTTTGGTGAGACATCATTCTCATGTTTTCCTTTTACTCATTGAGTAGTTTAAAAATGGTAATGTAGATACACTAATATGGGAAAATGCTGTTGACTTAGGTGGGCACTGCTCAGCTCTTTCCAAAGAACAGCAGAGAGGGGGCAGTGCCTTAGCCAAGTGAGCTGTTTTGGAAACCCACAGAGCAGGAGGCTACAGGCATCATTCAGGAGGGAGCTGGACAAAGAGACAAAGAGCCCAAGGGAAAACCATGAGTTGCTCACTCCTGTGGCTTGGAAAGGTGGTGGGTAAGCCCCACCATCAAGGCAAATACCCCCTGTAGAATCCCTGGTTCTCAAAGGCCAGGTGAGTGGGATGGAGCATTCTCTAGAAGGAAGGGGTGTCTCGTGAAGGTTGGAGAGTGGTTTCCTTTCTGTGGTTTGGGGTACTTGAGCCCCCTTTGAATCTCTGGGAGGATACCAGCCAGAACTGAAATGGTCCTGGGGAGAGAGAAGGGGGAATCTGCTCAGGCAGGCTGTCACACCCAGCTGCCCTGGGAAAAAGGAACTTGGTCAATGAAGGGGCAGAGAGAGGCACCTAACTAGCCTGGCCCTGAAAACTGTTAGAAGTCCAACTTCCTAAGGGAAATGGGAGCAGGAAGAGCCAGATAATTTTTCAATAGCCTATTTAGCCTAGAGAGCTGCTGTAACATAGTGGGGGAATTCCTGCCTTGCATGTAGTTTCCTGGTTTAAGCCCTGATACCTCGTAAGAGAAGGGATCCAGGGAGAGATAAGGCACACTGCTAGCAACTTATGATAGGGAACTTACAGGCCAAGTTTCTCATCTGTCTGGACTTTTAATTCATTCTATTTTTTCTATATTGTTCTTGTTTGATTTTTTCTCTTCCAACTGTTTTTATTCTCATTTCTTTGTAATTTTTTTTTTTATCATTTTCTACTCATATTAGGTTCCTAGCTCTTTTATGGTTCCTCTTCTGCCTTTTTTGTATTATTATTACTATTATTCATATTCTCTTACCTCTTTCCTTTTCTTTGGTCCTAATTTTCTTTTCCAAAGGAACACAAGTGCAAGGATATAGAATAAGAGGGGAAAAGTATAAAAAAATAACCCTGAGGAATTCCCAGAAAATGGTGATGGAGTAGGTAGGTAGAAACTGACCCTCTCACCAAAAAAGTGTAGAGAAGGCAGGAACTTATCTAAAGGATGTGCTTTGGATATTTATAGAACAGGAAGGTGCTCTGAGTCATCTAGGAAGGTACTGGAAGGATAAAGAAAACCATGAGATGCTTGCCCCTGTGGCTGGAAACAGCACATATACCCCACAATCATGGCAAGTAACCTCATGGCCCCTGGCTTGCTGCTGCTGAGGGACTGGAAGGGGCATTCCCTGGGAGGAAGAAGGGTCTTGCAGAGGCTGGAGAGTGGTTTCTTTGTGAGTGTGGCAAGCTAAGACCCCTTTGGGTCTCAGGATGGACCCCAACCAGACTGTGAGAGGGAAGGGGGACCCACTCAGATAGACTATCACACATATCTGCCCTCCTGGGGAGAGAATGCAATTAGATTATAGAGGGGTAAGGGACAGGCATGTAGTCAGCAGGACTCTAGGAAGCTACAGAAGTCTAAAAACACCTGGGGGAAAGGTGGCATACAGCTCTCTAAAGATTGATTAACCTGAAACAATTCAGCTCAGTGCTGGAATTCCTCCCTTGCATATATGAGGCCCCTGCTTTGACAAGAGGAGATGCAGGACATGGAACTAATAAAAAATGTGCAAACAAATATCATGAATCAACTTAATGAAGTGAAAGATGAGATTATATTAAAAAGAAACTGGGAGAACATACTGAAGAAATTGTAAACACATGTAAAAAGATAATGGATATGATGGCGATGAATGGCATAATTCAAGAAATCAAAAATACAATGGAAGTACATAAAAGCAGATTTGAACAGGCAGAGGAAAGAATCAGCAATGTGGAAGACAGTATATTTGAAATCAGATAGTAAAATAGATAAGAAGAGAAAAAAATCCATCAGGGACATAAGGATTTAAATGACAATGCAAAGTGCATAAATACGCACACTATAGGCATCCCAGAGGGAGAAGAGGAGGGAAAGGGGACAGAAGTGTGTTGGAGGAAATAATGGCTGAAAATTTCCCAAACCTACTGAGGGAGATTGATGTACATGTCCAGGAGGTGCAGTGCATCCCAAACAGTATAATTCTTAAAAGGCTTATCCCAAGACATATATTGTCAAATTGTCCAATACTCACAACAAAGAGAGACTACTAAAAGCAGCAAGAGAAATGAGGTCTACCACATACAAAGAAGATTTGATAAGATTAAGTGCTGATTTCTCATCTGAACCCATGCAGGCAAAAAGGGAGTGGTAGAGTGATAGAGTGATAGAGTGAAGATGCTAAAAGAAGAAACTTTCAACCAAGAATTCTCTGCAAAAGCTGGCATTCAAAATTGAGGGAGAGTTCAAAATATTCACAGATAAACAGAAATTAAGAAAGTGTGTGAATAAGAAACCTGCCCTTCAAGAAATACCAAAGAGAGTTCTGCAGGATGAAAGGGAAAAACAGGAGAAAGAGAGGTGGATGAGAGTGTAAAAATAACTAAAAAGATTAAAAAAAAGAAATAAAAACATACATGGCATACATAAACCTAAAGAAAATATGGTTAATGTAAGTAATTCCTTGACAGTAATAAAACAATGCTAACGGCTTAAACTCTTCAATCAAGAGATATAGATTGGCAGAATGGATGAGGAAATATGACTCATCAATATGCTGCCTACAAGAAACTCACCTTAGGCTCAGAGATGCAAGGAGACTGAAAGTGAATGGCTGGAAAACAATTTACATGCTAACAATAAACAGAAGACGGTGAGAGTAGCTATAATAATATCAGACAAAATAGACTTTAAATGCAAAACTATTGTAAAAGACAATAAAATAACACTATATTTTAATAAAAGCAGAAATCTATCAAATAGAAAGAACAATCATAAACATGTATGCACCTAATCAGGGCACCTCAAAATACATGAGGTAAACATGAGAAAAATGAAGTGGAGAGATAGATGCCTCTACAATTATTGTGGGGGACTTTAATACACCATTATCACCATTAGACAGAACATCTCCATGAGAATCAATAAAGAAGCAAATACCTTGAATAATACTTTAGAGGATCTGGACCAGCAGACATATAAAGAATATTACATGCAAATACAGTGGGATATATAGCCTTCCCAAGAGCACATGGATCATTCTCCAGGATATACTACATGTTAGGCCACAGAACAACACTCAATGAATTCAGAAAGACTAAAATGAAACAAAGTAATTTCTCTGACCCCAATGGAATGAAGCTGGAAATCAGCAAGGGGCAGTGAATCAGATTAGGCACAAAGATATTGAACTTAAACAACACACTCTTAGACAATCAGTGTGTCAATGAGAAAATTGTAAAGAAATAACTATTTTGAAATGAATGAAAATGACAGTACAACATATCAAACCTATGTGATACAGCAAAAGCTGTACTGAGAGGGAAATTCATAGACATAAATGCCTATATTAAAAAACAAGAAAGTGCTAAAATCAAAGACCTAACTGCACACCTGGAGGAACTAGAAAAAGAACAACAAACTAACACCAAAGGGAGTAGAAAGAAGGAAATAAAGATTAGTGCAGAACTAAATGAAATTGAAAATAAAAAAGCACTGGAAAAAATAAACAAAACCAAAAGCTGGTTTTTTGAGAAGATTAATAAAATTGACAAACTCTTAAACTAACAAAGAAAAAGAGAGGATACAAATACAAAAAATAAGAAATGAGGACATGGATATCACCACTGACCACACTGAATTAAAGAGTATCATAAGAGGATACTTCAAAAAATTATATGCCAACAAGATTGATAACTTAGAGGAAATAGACAAATTCCTAGAAACACACTAGCAGCTAACAATGACAAATAAGAAACTGATGAACTCAACCGAGCAAAATGTAAATGACTTATGTGCAGAAAACTATCCAACACTGTTAAAAGAAACCAAAGAAGACTTAAGTAAATGTAAGACTACTTCCTGTTCATGGATAGGAAGACTAAACATCATTAAGAATTCTATCCTGCCCAAAGTGATTAATCGATTTAAAGCAATCCCAATAAAGATAATCAAAGCATTTATTACTGAACTGTGAAAGCTAACTATGAAATTTATTTGGAAGGGCAAGAGGCCCCAAATAGCTAATGACATATTGAAAAAGAAAAATGAAATTGGAGGAATCAAACTACCTGACTTTAAAACATACTACAAAGCTACAGCAGTCAAAATTGTATGATATTGGCACAAGGATAGACATAATATCTAAATATAAGAGCCAAGACTATAAACTTCTTGGAAAGTAACGTAGATCCTTTCTGTTCCTTCTGGTATAGATTATTTTAACAGAAATGCAAGCTGTCATATTCAAAGTTATTACTAAGGCGATGAGGAGGATGTGACCAAGGTAAATGAAAACTA
>JAQZBX010112081.1:0-10223 GCA_029593785.1 Cabassous unicinctus
GTGCCGCGCGGGCTGGCCTGCCCTCACAAGGAGGCCCCGGGAAGCGAACCCGGGGCCTCACACATGGTAAACGGGGGCTCCATCGATTGAGCCACATCCGCTTCCTGTTGTGAAGTCTTGCTGCATCAGCCCACCGGGCCGCGGGGGCCGGCCCGCCCTCACAAGGAGGCCCCGGGAAGCGAACCCGGGGCCTCCCATGTGGTAAACGGGAACTCTATCCATTGAGCCACACCCGCTTCCCTGGAGAGATGTTAGTTCAAGTCTTTAGCCCTTTTTTTTTTTTTTAAAGGAGGTACCAGGGAATGAACCTGGGGCCTCGTACATGGAAGGCAGGCACTCAACCACCAAGCTACATCCACTCTCGACACATTTTTTAATGGGGTTGTTTGTCTTTTTGTTGTTAAGTTGAAGGATTTCTTTATATATACCAGATATTAATCCTTTATCGGATATGTCATTTCCAACTATTTTCTCCCATTGTGCAGGTTGTATTTTCACCTTCATGATAAAGTCCTTTGAGGAACAAAAGTTTTTGACTTTGATGAGGTCCCATCTATTTTTCCTTTTGTAGCCTGTGCTTTGGATGAAGTAACCACTGCCCAACACAAAGGTCCTGAAGATATTCCCTATGGTCTCTTCTAGGAGTTTGATCGTTCTAACTTTTATACTTAGGTCTTTGATCCATTTTGAGTTGATTTTGTATACGGTGGGAGGTAGGAGTGCTTCCTTTTTTTTTTTCTTTGCAAATGAAGATCTACTTTTTCCAGCACCATTTACTGAAGAGACTATTCTTTCCCAACTGAGTGATCTTTGCCACCTTGTCAAAAATCAGTTGGCCATAAATGTGAGGGCTGATTTCTGAGCTCTCAAGTCTATTCCATGGTCTATATGTTTGCCCTTGTGACAGTACCATGCTGTTTTGATTACTGTGGCTTTGTACTAAGTTTTAAGATCAGGAGGTGTGAGTCTTCCAACTTCATTCTTATTTTTCAAGATGGCTTTAACTATTCCGGGGCCCTTACCCTTCCATATAAATTTGATGATTGGCTTTTCCATTAATGTAAAGAAGGTTGTTGGAATTATGATTGGGATTGTATAGAATCTATAAATTTCTTTGGGTAGTATTGACATCTTGATGATATTAAGTCTTCCAATCCATGGACATGGATGTCTTTCCATTTATTTAGGTCTTTAATTTCTTTCAGCAGTATTTTTTAGTTTTCAGTGTACAAGTCTTGTGCCTCCTTGGTTAAATATATCCCTAGGTATTTTATTCCTTTAGATGTTATTGTAAATGAAATTGTTTTCTTAATTTCCTTTTTGGATTCTTCATAGCTGGCATACAGAAATACAACTGATTTTGCTTGTTGATCTTGTGTCATGCAACTCTGCTGAAGTTTTATTAACTATAGCAGTTTTCTTGTGGATTCTTTAGGATTTTCTATATATAGGATCATATCATCTGCATTCTTTTCACATTATAACAGCTTTATAATATAATTAACATGCCATACAATTCCCACGTTTAAAGTATACAACTAAGAATTTTTAGTATACTCACAGAGTTAGCAACCATCACCATAATTCAGTTTTAAACATTTTCATCACTCCAAAAAGAAACCCTGTACTCATTAGCAGTCACTCCCATTGCCCCCCACATCCTCCCCAAGCCACAGTCCTAGGCAACAGCTAATCTACCTGCTGTCTCCATATGTATAGGTTATGATGCAGGACACTAATATCCTTGGTTCCTTTTACATAGGTGCAATATGTAGAGAAAATAGTCGGAAAATAACTTACAGTATCCAAAGCTACTGGGATCTTCACAGTACATGCTCCTTCCCAATGAGCAAATGTCTTAGAGTCATACCAGACCTAAAAAGGAACAGACCCAATGAAAATGAGTTTGTGTGCAACTCTGCTTCACAATTTCATTATGTAGTAAAACATCCACTTATCTGGATTTCAAGTAAAGAGAAAGCTAAAATAAGCATTACATATATATTTTGTCTTTTGGTAGAAGTTAGGAAGAATATATTCTTTTAAGAAGATTCCCAAAGGACTATCCATGTACCTTGACTGATTAATTTGACTAAAAAAACATTCATTTGTCCATCCATCTACCCCCAATTTTTTAAAAATTAACAACCCTTTATGCACTGGGTACATGTTAAGGATGCGTTAGGTCCTGGGTATATATGATTGAACAGAAAAGACACAGTTCCTCCCTTATGGATCTTATGGTCCAGTTGCATCATGGAAACTTAATGCTTCCAGCAGTAAGAGATGATGGAAAAGAGAAAAATGGCACATTGCAGGCAAATAAGTTACAAGTGATATGGGAGAAAAGGAAAGCCTTAGAGAAGGAAATATATCTCCTGGGAGTAAAACAAATGGAAACTGAGGTGGAAAAAGGAAAGCCAGTCATCGCAAAACTACCTTAGGTTACTACTATAGTATATATATTTTTCTTACAGAGTGCAGCTCAGGAATAAGGTTCAAACTCTATTTGGGATCCCTAAATCCTCAGGGATTTAGTCACAGAGGGAGCAAAAAGGTCTCACAATGTAATTTGATAGGATAAATCTTTAAGATACCATCAGAAGCAGCCTGAAAACAAAACGCCCCTTTTTTTCTCTCTCTTCTAGCCAAGTACAATTTCTGGCAGCCTCAGAGTCTGTTTCACATTTTTACCTCCTGGGATTACCACATACTTTATATAGCAGGGCTGTTGAGTCTGTCACTGTCTTGCTGTGAATGTGATAGGACTATGACTTGACTATCATTATCTAGAGTGAACTCTTAATTCAACAGGATCAACCCTGCTTTGGTCATGATGTATTAACCTCGGCTGGATTTAATTTGCTAGTGTTCTGTCAAGGATTTCTGTGCCTATGTTTATACGGGATAATGTCTTAGTTTTCTTTTCTTGTAATTTCTTTCTCTTGACTTCCCTCACTCTATTATTTTCTCTCTCTGGTCAATTTTAATAGCTTTAGATGAAGAGCTGGTGGGAGTGAAAGGTAAAAAAATTTGGTTCAAACAAGGTTTGGGGATTATCTGTCCACCATTTCCAGAACTAATTAAAATAAGAGGGATAGGATATATGCTCTGGTGCCATGTACAAAGATCTCTGGCCTAGGAAGGTCTGAGATCTGGTACAAAATATCATGTGGTCAAGCCTAGTTCTCAATCACCAAGCTCCTCATTTTGCATTTTGCAAGCACTTACTGAGGGCCTACTATACCCCAGGCATACATCTGGATACTGGGGATACAGAAATGAACAAAACAGATAAAAATCACTTCCCCTCAAGGAGCTAACATAATAGTGGGAGAGACAGATAATAACCAAACAATTAAGTAACTATATAGCATGATAGAAAAGTGGCAAGTTCTGTGGAGAAAAATAAAGGATGGAAGAGGGCTAGACAGCACCAGGGGGCAGGAGTAGTTTATAATTTTAAATAGGTGGTCAGAGAAGGCTTCACTGAGAAGGAGATACTTAAGCAAAAACGTGAAAGAGGTGAGAGAAAGGACCATAAAGGAATGTGGGCAAGAGTGACAGTGGACTTCAGATAGCTCCCTTGTGTGGTATGATGTACCACCTAGCCAACCGAGGTCAGGGGACAGGTCTGGCAAGAAATAAAGAGCCTGGCTCTATTACCCATGGTTTGTAAATATGTAGCAAGAGAACTTGCTATACTATTTTCACAGAACACTCTGGAAAATAGTGGTGAAGGAATATAGTAGAAAGTCACAAAAATGTGCATGCAATGATAATAGGTCATTAGTACAAATTCGTGGCCAAGTAAGAATCTTAATGGGAGCCTACTGTTTCAACACAACTTTTGGAACTGACTTGAGAAACTCAGCAGAAATGCTAGATGGGACAATTTATTTAGCTGTTGCTATATTTAATCTTTGTCTCAGGTTTCTCCTTGGCAGGGAAACCTGTGTAAAAGAGCCCTCCACCTAAGAACTACAAATAACTGGAGAAACCAAGAGGAAAGGACAAAATTCATTAACATTCTGGAGAAAAACCTGGTTATTGTCATAGCAATAATGACAACTGTAGTGAGCTGAATTGTGGACCCCCAAAATGATAAATTCACTTCCTAATCCACAACCAAGTGAATATTACCTTATATGGTAACAGAACTGATTGTGTTAAGGATCTTGAGATAAGGAGATTATCCAGCATTATCTGGGTGGGGCCTAAATGCCATCATATGTGTCCTTATAAGAGAGACAGAAGAGGAGACACACACAGAGGAGAAGGAAATGTGGAGAAGGAGGCAGAGAATGGAAAGATGCAGCTCCAGGCCAGAAGCTAGGAGGGAGACATGTAATGGATTCTCTCTCAGCCTCCAGAAGGAATTAATCCTGCCGACACCTTGATTTTGGACTTTGAGCCTCTAGAACTGTAAAAGAGTAAATTTTTCTTTATGGTAGTTTGTCATAGCAGCCTCAGGAAACGAATAATCAAACCTGTAAAACTGGATTGAAGGAGAACATTGGCACTGGATGTGGTTTCATGTGTGCTGCCATCCAGTGCCTGATGGTACTGAGCAGGAAGTGTGGCCTGGCTCAGTTATCTCACTGCCTACCTTGGCAGTCCAGGAATATCTTGACACAGAGGTCCCATGTTCAGCTCAGAATCCTTCATGGCTCCTCCCCTTGCCTGCTGAAGCCTGTGGTGAGGCTCCAGGGCTCAGGCACTCTCTCCATGGTCTGTCTCCTTCCTGTTCTCCATTCCATAACCTCTTACCCTGGTCTGGCACACTAAGTTTCTGCCCTGTCTCTTCTCCTGGCCACTTTGGACACATTCTTGGTCTGTCTCTGGAGGCTGTTGTTCTTATTACTCTCCAGCTCTTTGCCCTGTGAACCATGGGTTATTCCCATCTTTCCTGGGTGCCCTGCCTGAGTTCAGTGCCCTGGGCTCCCGCAGGTCTAGGATGATATTTTATACAGTGATAATATTCAATGACAATAATTAACAAAAGGGCAGAGGAAGGTCTTTTGGTGAGTGTCTGAAGATCAGTTATTATTATTATTATTAGAGAAATTGTGGGTTAACAGACCAATCATGCATGAAATATAAGATTCTCATATATCACCACCACCAACACCTTGCATTGGTGTGGAACATTTGTAACAATTGATGATAGCCCTTTTTTGTAAATGTACTATCTTTTTTGACAGTAGTTACCTTTGTTACAATTGATGAAACATTATTAAAATGGTACTATTAACCATCATCCATAGTTTACATTCAGTGTATTTTTTTTCCATATACCACCCTATTAGGACCTTGTATTAGTGTCGTACATTTGTTGTAATTCATGAAAGACCATTCTTATACTTATACTATTATCTATAGCCCATCATCTATAATAGAGTTCACTGTGTTATACAATCTTATGTTTTATCTTTCAATTTTTATTCTAGTAACATATACAACTTAAAGTTTCCCCTTTTAACCACATTCACCAATATAATTCAGTGCTGTTAATTACACTCACAATAATATGCTACCATCACTACCATCTATTTCCAAACCTTTAGAATCAACCTAAATAGAAATTCTGTACAAATTAAACATCAACTCCCCATTCTCTAACCCCAATCTATCCCCCCCGGTAACCTATATTAGAAGATCAGCTTTTGATAGCAACAAGTCTCAGAATTCAGATAGAGCCAGAACAAAAGAATGAATGCCTCATAGTATATCCTCCTTGGGGTCATCACCCATTCATCCCCTTGTCCTCCATTAAGTGTCTTGACCTCTGAGGACAGCGATCATGACTTACAAGAAATCTTCAGTTGTTATAGTCATTTGGACCATATTAACAACTGCATGATTAAGAAAGCTCTTCCCTAAAAGGGACTAGTTCATCAGAATGAAGGGATGAGAGACAGACATATAAGGTATGATGGTTGTATTTGACTCTTTACCTCATTGGATCCTGGTAGAAACACATCAACAGTGGTGGCTTTTGGTTCTGTGACTGGATGAACCAATAAAGCACTTCCTAAAAAATGAAGAAGAAAGAAAGAGAGTTGAATATCATTATAAAAGATCTGAGAACATCCTTTCCCTTTAAATGAGAGCTCTTGTGGCTTTAAAGACTACTTGACTGTCAGCTTCTTGAAGGTAGAGACCATGATGAGTTGAATCAATAATTCAGCAGAGAGATGCATTGTTAGAAAGAGGTAGGGTGCTCAAAGAGGTGACTGTATTATCACCGGTCATTAATCCATTTATAGTATATTAGGATTGTAGAAACGAGCCCTGACACAGTCTACTACAGTCTCATTTTGTGCTTAACTGCTAGCATGCCAGTAGTCTGAAAGCACCATTGTACTTCTCCATGTGCATCATTGTTTACTGTGAGTGACTTCAATGATGATCAGTCCACAACTGTAATCCAGAATGGTCAGTGTGGATGCTCAGAGACTCTTGCTTGGGCAGTTATCATTGGGAAGGCTGCAATCCCCTCAAAGGCAGTCTGGGTTACTAATTTTGTTGTGACCTTGGTACCACATGTATATAAAATTCATCCATTTATGAATTCATTGTTTTATTCAACAAATATTTATTGAGTGCCTACTGAATTCCAAGCATTGTGCTTCACTATGGGATATAGCGGCAAATATCACAGTGGTTGTCCCTCCCCTCATGGAGTTCACAGTCAGTAAAGACATATTAAACAAGTAATTACAAATTAATTAAAGTTATGGCAAATACCAAAAAGACGAAAGTATAAAATGAGATGAAAGTTATATAGAGGAGGGACTGATTTTGACTAGGGTAAGTGGAATTAAGCAAGAAGTGATTGGGGAAGGTTTCTCTAAGGAAGTGACCATTAAACTGACAGAGTTTTTAAAATGTATACTTTGGGGTATTCACTGTTTAGAAACACAGGATTCACCTTTTGGGCAACTCTCTGTTAAGCCTGGCTTTTTGAGCCCTGTTCCCAAGATGACAAACTCCCATGTTCTGGATTTGATGGTTAACCCTTGTTAAAGAAGAGACCAAGCAAAGTAGAGTTCTATTATTGCACATGAAATAAGTTCTTCTGTACTATAATTACTATATTCACCCAATCAACTTTTTTTCTACTTCCTGTCCTTGTAGTGGTCTCAGAGAGCTTAGGAGGGGACCCAGAAGAATAATTCCAAATTGCATCCACAAATAGAATTGATTTATTTGAAGCTAATGAGAACAACATTATGAGAAGTGCTACATGACAACAAAATGGTGCAATGATCCCACTAATGCATGTTAGGCACTGAAAATTTGAAGGGAGGAACTTATTTTATTTTTATTTTTTGGCTTTCTTGGGATTAGGAATTTTTTTTAGTGCTTTTACACTATAAAATAAAACAAAAACCTAATTACAGTATTATTCATAACTATAATTAATTAAGAAATGCTTACCCAGCATGTATTCATCTTCCACATCAAAAGTCTCTAATTCATTAGGGAATTCTACCCACAGAGGCCTGGGGAAAGGGAAAAAACCCAAACACTTCTATTTCAGCATTATAAGATGTTTTATTACAATTCAGTCACTTTTATTTTTGGTCTTATAATTATTCAAAGGAAACTGGAAAGAGCCAAAGAGACAAGACTTTCATATGATTCAAGATTTTATGAGCAATTCCTATGATTACTATAACTTTTTCTTACGTGAAAGAGCTGTCTATTAGCTTTCATGTTCTAGTGAAGGATTGAGAATACTGGCACATGCAATTTTTTATTTCTGATTGTTGAGCACTAAATACTACTATGTGTGTAAGTTCAAAGGCCCTACACCTTTGGTATAAAACAAATTAAATGGCTGTAAAATGATATTTTACAATGATTATAATTCTGTGCCAGTTTTCACACTGACACTGGCTTTGATGTATCACTTAATTATTCTTTAAACAAAAAGAACTGGCCTTTTATCTTTCAAGCTGGCACATTTTTGGAGGGTTAACAAACTGCTGTGCATACTATTTTGATTGTTGTTATTGCCATACACAACTATCTAGGAGGTATTTGGCATTATAGAAATAACAACAGTTTCATTAGCAATGTATCTGGATATCAACTTAATGGTTATAATCATTTTTTTCAATTTTGTGAAGAAAAGATACTTTCTAGTAACTTATTTTTAGTTTATTCACTAGTCTTTGCAATAATATATTCCTTTCCTACTGAATAGTAACAAAGGAGTGCTCTCTAAACCTGGATTATGTCTAGAATTACCAGGAAACTTTTAAGAAGTACCTGGGACCTACTCAAGGGGACTCTTAGTAGGTTTGGAGGGAGCCTTGGAACTTGTATTTTTAAAAATCTTCCCAGATGATTCTGATCTGAGCCAGGTTTAGGAACCACTTGATCCAGAAGGTTTAGAGAATTATGAGCATCTCTTTGTGTATGGGTCTCTAACCTAAAAGATTTTCATATCTTGACTTCAAAATAGAATCCAAATATAATTTACATACCAAGCAAACGTTCACCTCAAACTTGGAATGGTTTAGCCTTAAGGGTACGATAAAGTCCAAGACTGGCAGAATAAGATATTCTTCAAGAGTATGCTGCTAAGTAAAATACTGAATGAATTCAGTTAGAGTCACTTCCTTTCTCTTTGAAATATCTGTATTACTATTTCCTATCAAATATTAACACTTTAATCATGAGTAGCAGGGGCCTAGTTTTTATCTTCCACAGCCAGCAACCTGCTCACTGTTGGTGCTCAATAAACTGACAAACTATTCTTTGCTTTTTCTCTTGGACTCACTTAGTAATCAGTCTTCCCCCAGTCACCCCTCTGTTATAGACTGGGTGCTGAGGCACCTGATTGGATGAAGCATTTTTACCTCATGACGGGTTCAGAATCCACGTGCGCGTGGAAGAACAGAGAGTACCAATACGGCAGAAGGGTGTAGCGTGCTCTGATGGCTTCTCGGATGAGCCTTGTGTATTTCTCCCCAAAGAGCCAGGGTTCCCGCCGTTTGGTGTTTATGGTAGCGTGGCCACGGAAGAAGGGTTGGTAGGCTCCGGCCTGGTACCAACGCACTAGCAGCTCTGCTTCTGGATTCCCAATGAACCCTCCTACATCAGCTGGTTAAAGAAAGGCCAAGTGGGGTTACTAGGCTTCTAACAAACAGTGCACACAGGAAAAAATAAGGCATTTGAAGACTGATAGCAAAAAGGTGCCATATGCTTACTCAAAATGACAAGATAAAGCTGTGGCCTCAAAGAAGGGAATACATTCTAAAAATCTCAGCCTGTTTGAAAATATATTCTTTGGATATTCTTTTCTACTGCAAGGTCAACATTCTGAACACAGATAATAACAGAAATTGTAAAATGTCTGCCAGATTAAGTAACTGTGTATGTGTGTGTGGTAATGGCGGGACTTGTTCCTTTGAAAGCAACAGTTGCACCAAGACAAAAATTATAGAAAGAACTAAGGAAAAATAGATAATCAGAATTAGAGGTTTAGGGAGAATTTCATGCTAAGTCCTTGAGCCGAATATATATTCCTTGTATTGGTATGGGAACCTATGCCATAAAAACATATGTATCAGAAAGTGTGATATTAATTTAGTTGCTTCTGTTCCTACAGAAAACAAGGAGTAGCTGGAACTGTAGCAATGCTAAGCACCTTAATATGGAGATCTCTTATCTGCAGAGAATTACTAGTATGCAGGGAAGGCAGCCCATCAGAGAATCTTGTTTGAACTAAACTTATCTGTCCCACGAGCATATCTCTTTTTTTCCATAGTTAAAATATGTAACAGAATTTTAAACCTGCTAAGTAGACAAGATTTCTGTAAGGCTGACTTTTGATTTGGTAAATTCTTTGCGGTTCTCTCCATTTTTCTTATTTTCAAGAAGAAAAGACAAGTTTCAGGAATAAAAATTCAGTTATCTAAAGTGTCTAAAGAGGAAGTGATAAAGAGAATGAGGGGAAAAGCACTCTGGCTCCCTAACTGACAACTTTATTTCATGCCCTTAATTCAGATAAGACTCAAACAGCTCTAAAACATCCCTTTCTTTCTTCTCCCTCTAATCCTAATCCCTTCACTTTCCTTCATTTTCTCTTTCCCAAATTTATACTGCCCTAGGCACCAAATTAGAAGGGATTTGTGAACAGCTTTTACAAAGCATATTCTGGTTTTTAATTTGCTTTCTCTTCAAGCCTTAGGAAAGGACTCATCTTT
>JAQZBX010112082.1:0-10228 GCA_029593785.1 Cabassous unicinctus
AATCTTCCTTAGGAATTTGTTGATGAAACTTGAATTTGGTTCAATAATTGCTGGAATTTGGACTAGAATTGAATTTTATTTATAGATAAATCTCTTCATTAATAAGCTGTTGACTTTTCCTAGCCAAGTGTAAAGGTATGTCTATCCATATATATATATATATATATTTAAGTTGTCTTTAATGTCTTTCAATAAACATTATTAATTTCTAAATAATGATGCTACTCATCTCTAATAGATAAGTTTTCGGTTCCTCATACTTTTGGCTGCTCTTTCAAATGGAATTATTTTTATTGTATCTTATTTGTGGCTACTATATGTAATCTAAAGCTTCTTTAAAAATAAAAATAAAAAATTAAAAAAAAAGAAACACACTTGAATTTATGGTTGATTTTCACACACTTAAAACCTGTGTGAATACTAATAATTTTTAAATTACTGTGGGTTTCTTTTTTAATGTAAAATGCTTTATCTGCAAGAGACAGTACTGATACTTCCTGTCTGAACTGAATGATTTTACTATTTTTTTTTCCTTAATGCACTAGCGAGGACTCCAATGATATGTTGAATAAAAGTGGTGAGAAGTGGCATCCCTTGTCTTCATACTGATTTTGAAGATAATTCTTGTATTGGTTTATTGATTATATTGTTAAATATAATGGTTGCTTTAGGAATTTTGTAAATATCTATTAGCAAGTTTAGGAAAATCCTGTCTATACTATTTGATTTTTTGTTTTCTTATGTGTTTTTTTAATATTTGTTAAATTATTTCAAATTCATTAACTATACCTACTGAGATAAGCATTTATTTTCCTCTCAAATGATGAATATAAGAAATTATTTTAATAGATTGTCATACTAAAATTCAGAATAGATGAATTATTCTAGAACTTTTCTCTTAGAAAAACATCAGAATTTTTCAAAAATATGAATTTTTAATAAATTATATTGCCATTTATTATATTTTAATACATTGTGTATATACATGAGGCACCTAATTTGTGATGAATGTCCAATTAAATTCAAATCTTAGAAAATTAAAAATTTCTCTCTGTTTAAAACAAGTTAACATTACTCTTCAAAAAAAATTGTTATTAATGTCTCAAATGTAGTAAACAACAAAATTCTTTCAATGCCTAGGAAAAAATTCAGCATATGCACGTCCATGCATACACACACACACACACACATACACACACACACACATAAAAAGAGGCAGAGGAGGCAAATTTTTTTTCACCCATAATGAGTCAAGAAAATCATATTGCCTTTGTACAAAAACAAGATATACTAAACCAAATAAAAGGAATGTTAATCCAGAAATCAAATTCATTATACCGGCTACTTTTAAAATATGGATGCCTTGGGTATGATGGGACTCAGCAAAGGTTTATGAATCATATAGCAGGAAAGAAAATGAAATACATCAACCTAACTGGAATATGACTTAAAAGAATAACTTTGAGGCAAAATATAATGAAAATAAGTACCTTAGGTATCAGAAAATCATTAGAAAATCTTGTCACCAAAATTCAATTTTACTTTGGTATTCTACAATACCCTAACATCCTGACCAACACATATCCTTTTCACTTGCTTTAAAAAACATGCATACACTGTCTTTAAAGCATACCAGGCCATCATTTTCACTACTGTGTTCTTTTTTATCATAGTTTTTGAGCAAAATCTTATATCTTTTGGTGGGAATCCTTTTTTTTTTTTCTTATTTCCATTTTTTGTCATTTACAAGCACCTCAAAAATAGAATCTTTTCCTAGAGGAATAGAGGACAAAAGTCTCTTGTATAGTACAAAAGAATTTGAACTGACTTATGACCTACAAATGGAAATTAGAAACTCATTTGTGTTAATTCCCGTAACTCTTTGTTAAATCATATATAGCACATTATCAAAGAGAAAATGCATATAAAGTATGCTAATCTGTTTTGAAAGAAAAGAAATGGTGAAAATGTCATTCAGAATTTCACTTTTGGCCAAATCTATTAGTGCTTTTCCACTAAATCTTTTCAAGACTCAAGTAACTGTATTGCCTTGACACCAACTACTCTTGCTTACTCCTCCATTACCCAAAGTATGTTCACTTAAGTTAGGCATACTTCAGTCTCCTCTGTAGATTCCTACACAATGTGGGTATTTCTAACTCTTCCCTTCTAGAATGTTCTCTCATCCTCCCTACAGGGCTACATCTAATCTATTACTCATGTATGAGCTCCCTTGAAATCTTCCAAAATTCCAGAAAAATAGAGTATTTTATCTTTGGTTTAGAGTTGAGGAAAAGGCATCTCATAAACATGAAGCAACTTAACACTGTTGTATCAATTGCAAATCGAAAAGTGAGGAGTCACGCCTCTATATGAAGTCCGTGTTCATGTACTGTCTTACATGAAACTCTAATGAAAACAGCTCTATATTGTCTCTAAAACTTAAATGTCACAATTAATATGTTAGAGATAATTCAATACAGAGAATAAGAACACAGACTCTGGTACCACACTGCTTAGGTTTGTATCCCAGCTGACTGTTCACTCCTGTTTGGGTCTCAGCCTCGTTATCTCTAATACAGGAATAAAAAGAGTTCTCCCTCACAGAATTGCTGAAAGGATTAAATGAGTTATTTGTAAAGCATATAGAATAATACCTAGCACATAGCAAGTGCCATGTAAGTATTAACTATTAGTAGGTTTTATACAAGCTTGTGAGAGCTGAGATTAGCTGTATCAACATGACTCACATAAGTGGATGACAATGATTTACTACTGTTGGTTCCAGAAAATCTTTGTCCAACAATTTATTATAAAACAATACCTAAAATAAACAACTTCACTGTTGTTTATTAGTTTGTTATTCTGCAAAATTCCTACAGATCAAATTATTATGGACAATAGTTTGTTCATCTGAGCAAACAGCTCAGTGATCAACAAGTTTATTGCTTCAGAACTTTTCACCTCACTGTATCCACCAGTCATAAACTACTATCAGTTTATCCCAATTCCAATCAGTGCCCTGCCTTGAAAAACCTGCATTAAACCATTAAGTGCAGACCCCAAAGCTCCATAACTATCCCTCTGTGACTTTCCCCTCAGAGACCTGTTAAGAGTCTATCAAGGAGGTGTTATTGCAATATATTCTAGTAAATTTAGGTATGCTTTATTAACATGTTATCTAGTGATATTCTGAAGAGGTAAATGAACTGCAGATAGGACTGTGTTCCACTTGCGATCCCTTCAAGTGGCCCAAGACCCTTGGCTTGGAAATAGCATGCTCCTCTGGGGAATCGTGAGCTCCCGTTTGAGGGCATCTCTTCAACTGTGACAATAGGATGTACTATTGCATTAGGTCTTGTGGAAGATTGAATCATGTCCACACATAAGGTATATTCAAATCCCGACCTCTGGTCTTGTCAGTGTGAACCCATTTGTAAACAGCACCATTGAAGATGTTATTAGTTAAGGTGTGCCCAAATTGAATGAGGGTGAACCTTAATCCAATATTATTGAAGTCTTTATGAGCATTTTAGTTTGCCAAAGGGTTTCCAATGCAAAGTACCAGAAATGGGTTGGCTTTTACAAAGGGAATTTATTTGGCGTAAAAGCTTACAGTTCCAAGAACGTGAAATGTCTAAACCAAGGCACCAAAAGAGATACTTTCTCACTAAAGTCAGCTACTGTTGATTCTGTTATCTGGTCACGTGACAAAGCAAGATGGCCACTGATCACTGCTGAGGTCTCAGTCTTCCCCGCAAGCTCACAGTCGCCTCTTGAGCTGCACCGTGGGCCTAGCCTCTTGGGGGATTCATGCTTCAGAGATACTCTAGTCCTTTCTCACACGGCAGGATTAAACATGGTGGCTTTTTTTTCCTGTGTCTGTCTGTGTGTCTCTTTGTCTCCAATTAAATCAGGCTCAGCAAGGGAGTGGAGACTCAACCTGAGCCATGCCTCACTGATGTAGTGTAATCAAAAGCCTTAAATCAAACTTATCAAGTAATCTAATCAAAGGGCCCTCAACTGAATTTAATGCAAACAAAGAGTATCACACCCACAGGAATAGACCAGTTCAAAAACATAATCTTTCTCATTTGCGGATTCACCAAATTCAAATTCAAACTGCCACAATGAGTAAAGGAAACTAGACACAGAAAAGGAAGCCATGGGGAGCAGCCACAGGTAGAACAGAATCCAGAACAGGAAGAGAAAGGAGATGACCTCATTCACCATGTGCATTGCCACCTGATGGAATAACTAAGGAATCCCAAAGTTTGCTGGCCAGCCAGAAGATACTGACCCCAGGAGGGAGCAAGCCTTCTAGTCTCTGAAACTGTTGTTAAGACAACACATAATATGATATTTGTTATAGCAGCTGGGAAACTAATACAGGTCTGAACACTGATTTATTTTCATTAAGTTCCCAAGAGTTAATTTTATTTTTGTCTCCTAGGATATACAATAAATTTTAGGACTTTTGGGGTGAGCTGACCAGATTTGAAATTTTTAATATTTGATAAGAAATTTGCGTTATTAGTAACATTACTCTTTGCCTCCTCCTCTCATTAGTTTTCTGAGTCTAATAAGCGGATGTTTTATGAAAGAGGCCAAAAATCGACCCTGGATAGTTGATTCTTGGAGATAGTATAGGGGCAGGCAAGTAGAGCAGGTTCCTCTTCAGATTGATATGCTTTGGTCAAACTTTGCCTCGGGTCACTTTTCAAAACATGTGAATGCTCCTCTTTCTTTTTTTTTTTTTTTTTTCAGTCTGTGAGTGTCTGATTTCATATGAATCACCTGTAAAGATTTTCTGTTCATCACAAATTTCAGATTTTTGAGTCCAGGATTTTAGATAACCAACCATTAAGTTGGTAGACTGGGACGTGATATACAAAAGCAACACTTTCAAACAACTGTTGCAAAATTTGCACGGGTTTGTCTCATTTTAAAACTAAGTTTTTGCCTCCTGAAGTTTGGACTATTGCTTCTTAAATGTACTTACATTATAAATATAATTCATGTAATTATCTTTCTAAAAAGCGTAATTTCACTGAGACTAATTGAAAAATTCTGGGTCTATGTTTGGGACTTTTGATATAAATGAATGGAATCTTAGAATGGAAAGAGTAAAATTCCACACCTAACTTGAACTTAATGGACTTTTCCCTGTTCTTTGTCTTCACCCATCTTTTTACACATTACCTTCTGCCTTCACCCCTTTTTCTGGCACACTCCCTTCCCACCTGGCCTGGCTGAAATTCACAAATTTCAATTTCTTTTAAAGTTAATCCCCCTTAAGAAATGGGAAAGCCCCTTGTATATTTCTTTGTAAGTTTTGTAAATTTTTATTGCAATGTGGACATGCTAATATTTTAAGGTATTCACTCTGAAATTTGGACAGTGAGGCATCTCTTCCTTATGCTTGTATCCAGCTAGTGTTATGACAGATTTCTTTGAATTTCAGAAGCTAACCAAAAAAAAGAAATAGAAAAGAAAGCATCTTTCTCAGTCTTTGCAGATTACCCTGTGGGAATGCTCTCCTTCAGAGCTTAGTCATACTGAAAATAAGATAGAAGAAATGCACAACACAAAATGTAGTGTCCTCCCTGGTCTCTTCTATGCATGTGTCTTTTCCTTGGCATGCACATGTGGCCCTAAGAATTCCCTCATTTACAGGGATCAGAATGTCACCTTTTCCCTAGGAAAAAGTGTTTCTTCACTTCCTTGGGTGCTCCATCCTATCTCCCACAGCCAGCAATCCTTTGCTTCAAGCTGCTGTGATTTGACTGTTTTCCTACAGTGTTAGGGAGGAGAGCTCTGTGAGCTGCCTCTATCCACAGGGCAAGTTCTGGGACAGCAAGCCTTAATGGGTTTCCTAAATTAGTACTTCAGGCTGCCACCAGACAGACTGGCCCAGATACACGTGTACTCAATATGTGTACTAGAATTACTCTGCTCCCTCCAGAACAGGGACCCCAGACAGAACAGGAACCCCAGATTCACATGGGCTGGCTGCTTGACAGGCTGGTGAGGGGATGGGAGAAAAGCCAGCAAGGATCCCAGCATATCTTATCATTTTTAAGTTGCCATTTTCTTGATCTGGCTTTTGCACTATTATTGCAACCCTTTAACTGTTTTCTGGAGCTTTGAGAAAGATGGTATTGCCAGCTCTTATTTATTGCTTAAAACTTCTGTGGGGGGACCGAGGCATGGAACATCTCACTGCCGTCTGGATGATGTCACTCCTACCAGTCTCATCTATGCATACGTCTTGCCCTGGGCATTGTCTCAAGTCTTAAGAATTATCTGTTTACACAGATCTGAGTGTCCCCTTTACACCCTATGATACAGTCTTTCCTCCAGTCCAGGCACCCTAGTGCATGGCTTAAATCTGGTAAACCTTTGCCCCAAGCCACTGAGATTTGATGATTATTTCTTATACTGATTTAGTCATCCCACAAACAGCTCATACTTGCAGGGCAAAATTTGGAATGGAGAGCCAGAGGTAAGTGTACTGGTTTGGTTCTGCAGGCTGCCACCAGCATGTGGGTACAGACATGGAAGCACCCCAGAATGCACATAAGGGTTACTCTGCTCCTATTGGAACCACAACCACAGAGAGGGGGTTGACAAGCCAGTGAAGAGGGTGGGAAAGGGCTGGTGTGGTGCCACGAGGTTTGCCTACCTTTTTCAAGTTATTTCTTGATTTAGTGCTCACCCAGTTACTGAAACCCATTAACTGGTCCCTGGAGCTTTGAAAAAGATGGCTCTGACAGCTTTTGCTAGTTGCTTAAAAAATCTGTGTGAAGAGGGGTCCCTGGAGTGTCTCACTCCACCACTTACAGATGTCCATTTCTCTCTCTCTCTCTCTGTCTCTCTGTCTCTGTCTCTGTCTCTGTCTCTCTCTGTCTCTCTCTTTCCATTTGGGCTCTACCTTATAAGGCAGATGTGGCAATGTCCTACAAATGACTTAAGCAAGGTACTCAGTCTTAGCATCAAGATACAATCTATCTTTCCTTCCTAAGCAGCCTCTACATGATCTAAAATACAGAGAATTCATATCCTGGAAAATATATCAAGGAAAAAATTTAATATAAATTTGACCAATATCAAAGAAGTTAAACTCAAGGATATAAACTCCTAGATCCAGGAACTTTGTAGCTGGAAAAATACAAGTCCTCACTTCTGGGCACCAGGATGCCATTCCATCAGGAGATTTAAAACTAAGAATTCTTAAGAATTTTTCAGAATTTCATTTTTTCAAAGTCTGGATGAATTGAAGTTCCCCTAGTGTAAAAGCTGTTGTTATTCGTTGGACAACAGAAACCATTGCTATTTTGCAGCCATCAGAAACTAACTGTATCGCTCATTTAAATTGAGTACCTAGATGGTAAAATTTCTTTAAATAAAAGGAACTATTTAAGCAGGTGGAAACACAAAAGAGTTAAATTTAAAAGTAAATTAAAAGCATAGAGTAAATCTTCGGATACAGAAAAAATAAACACTATAATTTTGGTGAATAACATATACAGATTATTTTTTCTCACATTTTTCCAAAACTGTAAATGATAATAATAACTGTTTATTAATAGTGTTTAAATGTTAACTATAAGGCTGATACTGTGCTAAATTAATCTAAATTTATTAGAACTTACTACATTAGGTGTAATACCACTCTGGCAAAATTTAGCAATTTCTTAGAAGGTGGATGACAGAAAAGTGAGATACTAATGGGCTTTGATGATTAGCTAAAATGTTTTTGTTTTAAGCTGGGTCAGTCAAGGCAGGGAACTAATTGGGAACGGAAAAATTTCATGTTATAATAGTTGACGACTGGTAGAAGATAAGTTACCCAGACCATATGTTCTGAATCCCCATAAGGAAATGAAGTGTAAGATTGAATTTTTTTTTCCAGCAACATCCTACAGTGATTAAGCAAATGTGGATTTGGTCCCACGGCTAATGTCTTCCAAAAAAAAAAACAAATGAGAAATAACACTGTACACGTGCATATTTTAATGATGACCTCTTTTTGAAAAAAATAAAAAATAAAACAAGCATGCTTTAGACAACATCAGTTTCTGACTTTAGAGAAGATCAGTTTAAATGAGAATTATGTCCTTGCTGCAATAAGCTCATTCAACATCCTAATTTGTCTTCTAAAAGAAAACACCTAAGTTACCATACTAATTTATTTTCCAAATTCTTAAGTATGATTAATGTTGTTTCTGTTTCTTGGCTTAATAGGAGTTTCTAAAAGGGAGTCTTCTTGAGAATGCTTCAGATGATATTTTTCAAAGAACATGAAGCTAATTCTTTAAAATCATTGAAAACTGTTGTATATTAATGAACTATATTGATGGATATTTAGGTTGTTGCCAATTATTCACTAAAACAATGCTGCAAAGAATATCATTTATGGATAATACCATGTAAGCATTTCTGTAGCAAAGATGCCTAGATTTAGACTCCTTATATCATAATACATAGATTTAAAATTTTTGCTAAAATCTTCCAAATTACTTAAAAGGTTGTGCATGTTAAATTTTTCAACAACTGTGTGTAGAAGTGTCACCTGTAATTTTTCAACAATATAAATGAAAACAAGTCCTTGCTTTATAGCTTTTATTCTTCACAGTATCAAGGACAACTTGCTCTACCTTATTACTAGGAAGAATATGACCTGTACACTTAACTTAAAAAATTTAACATGTTAGGATACTAATAAAAATCACCCCTCTGCTTGTTTATCCCCCAACTAAGAAAGGCTGTTGTATGTTTTTAATTGATTCATTTGAGGTTCCATTAATACCATTGAATGGGTTACTTATGTGCTATTTTAAATGTACTAGAAAATCTCAAAATCTAACACCTTCTGTACAATGATTTTGAATAAGCAATGGTAAGAATCTTTTTCTCCCTCACGGTTTAGATATACTAATAATGTGAACACAATAAATGAACTTAAAGACTCTAGTCAAAAGTAAGAAGATGAAAGAAAATAACCTGGAAAAGTCAATTGGCAAGCTAAATTTTATGAAAAAGTAAAAGGTGCTTAGAATCTTAACTAAAATTCCAACATGCCTGTTTTAGCTGCACACCATGTGTCATTAGGGAAAAAAAACAAATCAGGTCAAAATCAAAATCAAATACAAATTAAGTCAAGAGGAAGTTTGTTTTCACAATATCTATTGAACTTTAATAACATCGTTTAAAAAGAAAGGGCCATGAAAGGGATTTTCCAAGTTAGAGCTTGCAACTTGAAAACATTTATATATAAAAAGTTAATGTAATATGCAATCTAATAATGTGCAAGTGTCAAAAGCAGTAATCAAAATTATTATTGATTTACTCCAGTATCAGAGAGAAAAAGATTAATGAATTAAGTCTCAGCTGGTCTAGGGCTAACTTTTTAAAAAATGCTTCCAAATGTGGATTTTAAAACAATTTGCATTTTGGATACTATCTGCACCCCTACATGGTTGGTTCACTTCTTTATAATCCAAAATTTTAAAACCATACTTTTTTCCTGGGCTTCAAGGTAGGCCCAGTTGCTGTCAAGGCTGGGTCAACCATAAACCTAGCATAAACCTAAGGCCACAGACTTGTGGTCCAAGCCCACTGGCCTGGGGTACCTGTGCTTTTGCAACGCTTTATCTTTGGTGAGTTTGTACTGCAATCTAAACAAAGCTGTGGATTTATGTGTGCAACAGCATTACCATCTGGATTTGCCAGGTTATCATTGACAACAGATCCAAATGCAGATCTACTCAAAGTACAGTGTTCCTTTATCAACTAAAGAAACTGCCTAAGTAAGACAATGAGATATCAAGCTACCTGGTAAAGAGGAGTCCAAGTTATCTGCTCAGTTGGCAAAAAATGCAACAGGTTAACTGTACAGTGTAGACAAAGTGTCAGACCAAAGTTTTCTAGAAATAATTGTTTTAAGGTCATTGAATCATTGGAATGTGGCTCAGTTAGCAATAGTGCTGACAAAGCACCTGCATGCCCACAAAACGGAGCCTGGCTTTGAGGCTTGATAATGTGGCAACTGCAAGATCCGCCACCTATTCTTCTGGTTGTATGTATGGCAGCAATAGAAAATTCAACATAACTTGACTATAGCAAAAACACTTTTGAAAAAGCCACCACTATCCTGGGAAACTACAGGTGAAACAGCTCTTGTTTTTCTGGTCAATTTTGAGAAAAAACACGAATGTCTGTTTAC
>JAQZBX010112083.1:0-10227 GCA_029593785.1 Cabassous unicinctus
TCCCACCTGTATTAGTCAGCCAAAGGGGTGCTAATGTGAAATACCAAAAATGGGTTGGTCTTTATAAAGGGTATTTATTTGGGGTAGAAGTCCACAGATACCAGGCCATAAAGCGTTATGTTTCTTCTCTCACCAAAGTTCATTGCCACGTGTTGGAGCAAGACAGCTGCCGACATTTGCCCGGGGTTCAGACTTCTTGGGTTCCTCTCTTCCCGGGGCTGCGTTTCTCTCTGGGCTTAGCTCCTGTTTCCTCCACAAGGTCAGCTGTAGGTGATCAGGCGAACGGTTTGCTTCGCTTCTCCTGGGGCCTTCTTTGCAACATCAAAGCTTCTTCTCAAAGACTGCTTCAACTCTGTTCTTTGCCTTGCCTTTTATATTCGATTCCCCACCCACCAAAGGGTGGGGCTCAACACCCTAATCATAACCTAATCATGCCCAGATTAACAGATCAATTTAAAAGCATGATCCAATTATATTTTTGGAATTCATAATTACATCAAATTGGCCAACGGTTACACTCCACCCTCTGAATTCCAAAAATACATTACAATATTCAAAAAACCTTAAATCAGTAACAATTCAAGTACAAAATCATATCATAATCATTTTAAAGAAATACAGTTCATCGTGAGGCAAAGTCCCATTTGCTATAGACCTCTGAAACTTACAAAACCATTTAACTGCTTCCAATACACAAATGGAAAGACAAAGGATAAACATTTTCAATATCATAAGAAATTGGGATGTTAAACATGAGTCATCGATCCTCTACAGTTCAGTAAACCTGCAGGGCATGCTCCATTCGATTTCAAAGTCTGAGAGTCATTCTTAAAATGATGGTTCTTTCTCCTTGGGGCCACATGGGGACCCACCCTTTCCACAGGATTGCCCAATGGCCTCTTTCTTGGTTCCACCCTCTTCAAGCATCTGGATGTCAACCAAGCTCCAGACCTCACTCTCCAAATGCTGTTGGGGTGATTGCCACAACTTACCCAATCTTTGGGTTAGAGTCTTAGCCCCCTGAGTACAGTGAGGTGAAGACAACATTCCCCCTAACATTTGGCATACAGGTTCAACCCTCTCAGAGCAATGAGTTGACCACCTGACCTTCCCTAACACTTGGCATGCAGGTTCAACCCTCTAAGAGCAATGGGTTGACCACCCGGCCTTCTCTAATCCATGGGGGACTGGTACACCCCTCTCAGACCTATGGGGTGTTGACCTCAACTGCCCTAATCTTTGAGGAATGTGCTCCACCCTCCCTGCACCCTGGGGTGGCAAAACTCTCCCAGAACATCGGGTGGGGACATCCACCTTCTTCAACTGTTGGGGTAAACTCACCCTCTCTGCACCATGGGGTATCAAAACTTTCTCAGAACATCAGGTAGGAACATCCACCCTCTTCAACTGCAGGGGCAAACTCACCCTCTCTGTACACATGGGTAGGGCTCCTCTCTTGGCCCAAGGAGATGTCTTAAGTCCAGATCTCTGCTTCCACAGTTTTCTTCTTAAAGCTGATTCTCCTTCAATCTCTCCTTTCCATGTTCTCTTTGGTCCAAGCTGACAGTGGTTTTGTTCATAGAGCTCTCTCAAAAACTTTGTTGGTTTAGCATGCAGGAAGCAGGGGGTCCATGCCATCAGACAGTAAGACTTTCCACAAGTCTTTCCAAGATACCTGCATCTTCAATTCTGAGTTACGTGTTCTAAGTTTAGTAAAGTCTTCAAATAGGGCATTTTCATCTGGGAATCTGATTTCCAGAGACTTGCAAGTTCTGGAATCAGTTTCTGTTTTCTTTGTGCCCAAAAGTTCAGTCCTTATTGTATTTTGCTCATCTAGTATTTTTCTATAAGCTGCAAGGAGAAGCCAAGCCACATTCTCTGAGTTTACCTTGGAAAGTTCTTCAGCTAAATGCTCCGGTTCGCCATTTTCATATTCTGTCTTCCATATAACACCAGGAGTTAATCTTGCTAAGATCTTTGCAACTTTAAAACATGAATCACCTTTCCTCCAGTTTCCAACAGTAGTTTCATCATTTACTTCGAAGGCATCATAAAAAGACTCCTTAGCATCCATATTGCTATCAACAGTTTCTTCAAAGCAATCTTGGCCTTTGCCATCAAGCATTTCACAATTCCTCCAAAAAATACCCCTTACCCATTTATAAAACCGTTCCAACATTTTGGTAATTACAAAAGCACTTCCCCACTCCTCGGTACCAAATTCTGTATTAGTCAGCCAAAAGGGTGCTAATGTTAAATACCAAAAATGGGTTGGTCTTTATAAAGGGTATTTATTTGGGGTAGAAGTCCACAGATACCAGGCCATAAAAGTGTTATGTTTCTTCTCTCACCAAAGTTCATTGCCACGTGTTGGAGCAAGACAGCTGCCGACATTTGCCCGGGGTTCAGACTTCTTGGGTTCCTCTCTTCCCGGGGCTGCGTTTCTCTCTGGGCTTAGCTCCTGTTTCCTCCACAAGGTCAGCTGTAGGTGATCAGGTGAACGGTTCACTTCTCTTCTCCTGGGGCCTTCTTTGCAACATCAAAGCTTCTTCTCAAAGACTGCTTCAACTCTGTTCCTTGCCTTGGCTTTTATATTCGATTCCCCACCCACCAAAGGGTGGGGCTCAACACCCTAATCATAACCTAATCATGCCCAGATTAACAGATCAGTTTAAAAGCATGATCCAATTATATTTTTGGAATTCATAATTACATCAAATTGGCCAACGGTTACACACCCTTCTCTCCTCTCCTTCTGTGACTCCAATTATGCATATGTTAGATCACTTAATATTGTACCACTGGTCACTGATGCTCTGTTTATTTTTTCAGTCTCTTTTGCTTATGCTTAATTGTGAATGATTTCTATGCTATTTCTTCAAGTTCAATGATATTTGCTTCTGTCATGTTTTCTCCACTGTTAATTCTATTTAGTATGTTTTTCATTTCAGATCATGTGTTTTTCTTCTCTAAAAGTTCCATTTAAGTTTTTAAGAATATCTTCCATTTCTCTTCTCCTCATATTCATATTTTCCTATACTTTCTTAACTATATGGATTATTTTTATAATAATTGTTTTAACATCCTTGTCTGTTAATTCCATCATCCCTGTCATGTTTGAGTCTATTTCTATTAATTGATTTTTCCCTTAGTTATTGTCATATTCCCTTGCTTCTTTGCACACCTTATCATTTGATTAGATGTTGAATATGGGAATTTTACATCATTGGTGCTGGGTTGTGTTGTATTTCTCTAAAATGGTTTGGATTTTTGTTCTCATACACAGTTAAGTTATCTTGAATTAGTTTAATAGTTTTGAGGCTTTCTTTTTAAGCTATGTTAGGGTAGATTCAGAGCAACCATTAGTTTAAGGGTGATTCTATCCATGTTCTAATTATTGAGAAGTTTTTCCACTTTAACTGGTGGGAACACAAATCATTCCAATGCCTCATAAGTACTATGAACTCTTTGGTCTACTATTTCCTAATGGTTTTATATCCTGGCCTTGGTTAGTTTCCTCTCTTGCATGTAGAGATCAGTACTCAGCCAAAGATTCAAGGTGTCCTCTCTGCAGATCTCCAGAGCTCTCTCTCTGTCTCTGCAGTACCATATCTGTGGCACTTTTATCACACAGATAAATTCTAGTTGTCTTGGCCTCCTATCTCTGATCTCTTGTCTTCTTAAGTCAACAAGATTGCCAGGCTATGTCTGGTTGCCCCCACCCTCACCCCACACAGCAACCTAGAAACTGCTTCCAGGGAATAAGCTCATTTGTTCCCCTTCCTCAGACATCACACTCTTGTACTACCTGTTGTCCAATGTCTGAAAACCTTTGTTTCTAAATTTTATTTTGTTTTCTAGTTGTTTAAGGGTGAAAGAAGGAAAGCAGATGTAGCTCAAGCAATTCAGCTCCCGCCTACGACATGGGAGGTCCCTTGTTTGGTTCTGGTGCCTCTTAAAGAAGACAGCAAGCTGGCGCAACAGGCAGGTGCAGCAAGCTGACACAACAAGATGACACAGCAAGAGACACAAAAAGAAAAACACAGAGACACAACAAAGCAGGGAGCAGAGGTTCCTGTTGCCTCTTAAAGAAGACAGTGAGCTGATGCGTTGGGCAGGTATGGCAAACTGATGCAGCAAGATGGCACAACAAGAGACACAGGGAGGAAAAGCATAATGGGAAATACAACAAAGCAGGGAGTGGAGGTGACTCAAGCGATTAGGTGCCTCCCTCCCACATTGGAGGTCCCGGGTTCGGTTCCTGGTACCTCCTAAAAGAAACAAGAAAGATGAACAGACACAGCAAGTGTAAAACATCGAAGGGGTGGGAAGAAATAAATAAATAAAATAAATCTTAAAAAAAAAAAAAAAGGTGAAAGGATACATCTAGTCCCAGTTACTCTATTGTGGCTGACAGCGGAAGTCAGTCTCTATCTTTGAGGAATTTTAAAGGATGTATTTCCACATTTCCTACACTAATCTATCCAATTGTCTCATTTAACCTCACTATTACCCCTTGCTACCTATTTTCTCTGGACTCTCTTCTGAACCTCAATATTTTAGATCTACTAGAAGGGACTCAGCATAGATACAGTGCTCAGGGATTTACCAACCTCAAGCATATACTCTTCAGCCTGCAGAAAAATGAAAATTCAGCCTTAAAATAATGGTCCCTTGATCTTTTATCACAGAAAAATGTGCATTTGGTCAAATGATCTGACTCTAATCAGTAGGGTACTTGTGGCAGTTTGAAGCTTTTGTGGACCCCAGAAAATCCTGCTCTTAAATGTAGATTCATTCTTGTGCATGAAAACCTATTATAAGTGGGAACTTTTGATTAAATTACATCAGTTAAGGACCTTTGATTAGATTGTGTGACCCAGGGTGGGTCTTAATCCCCTTACTGGAGCCCTTAATAAACAAAGGAATAAAAAAACATAAATACAGAAAAAAAGCTGCAGAGACAGAGAAAAAATTCCTAGAAGCTGAGAGAGGAAGCCAGAGGCTGATGAAAGGAGCCCCAGAGAAAGTTGGAGGCAGTGAGAAGCTGAAAGGAATGGTGCCTGGAGGAGAAAGCAGAGACCGGCAGATGTCACCGTTGTGCCCTGCCATGTACCTAATTGCCCACAGCTGCAGCTTGGGGAGTAAGCATCTCTGATGATGCGTTGATTTGGATACTTTCACAGTCTCAGAAATGTAAGCTCATAAGTTAATAAACCCCCACTGTAAAAGCCAACTCATTTCTGGTATATTGCCTTTGCAGCCTTTAGCAAACTAAAACAGTACTGAACAGAGTCCTGGACTGGAAGTTAAAGAAACCTGGGTTCTAGTTCTATTCCGCAGCTTTGTAGCAATGTCACTGAGTTTCAGTTTTCTCATCAAAATATTGAAGAGATTGGACTAGATGACTGTTAACAGGTTGAATTGTGTCCTTCAAAAAAGATATTCTGAAGTTCTAACTCCTGGTACCTGTGAATGCAGCCTTATTTGGAAATAGGGTCTTTGCAGATATACTCAAGTTAGCATGAGGTCATACTGTAGTGTGGATCCTAATGCAATAGGACTGCAGTCCTTATAAGAAGAGGAGAGTGCCATGTGAAGACTGAGACACACCAGGACAAGACAGCCATTTGAAGGCAGAGGCAGAGATTGGAGTTATGCTGTCAAAAGCCAAGAATGCCTGAGGCCACCAGAAGTTAGGAAGAGACAAGGAAGGATTCTTCCATCGAGCTTTTGGAGGAGCATGGTTCTATTGACACCTTGATTTGAGACTTCCAGCCTCCAGAACTGTGAGAGAAGACATTTCTTTTGTTTTAAGTCACCTGGCTTGTAGTACTCTGTTATGACAGCTCAGGAAAACTCATGCAAGAACCTTTAGGCATCTTTCTAATTTTAACAGTTTATAATAGAAGATCTAGCTACAAAACAAACCTGACCATGGTCTCTTTTCCTCCCCTTTTCCACATGGGTAAGTTATAGCTCTATTATTCCTTATGTCCTGATTCTGAACTCAAGCACCCATGAGTTCTCTATATGGTTGAAAGTGTCAGCTGGCCTGCGGATCCCTCATGTTCTTGTTTATATGCTCTAATATGAGCTGGATGCAGGGCCATTATCTAATTGGGCCCACACCTTCTTCGTTTGTTCAACAAGGCATATATATATGTATGTCATTCCATCCACCAGCTTCTTCTATCCCATCAACAATATACCACCATATATAAACACATGTTCCATATCCCCAGGAACTTCAAGCTGACAAATCCAGGTCTTCACTCCCCTCTCCTAATACCAGAGGGTAAAGGACCTTTCCTCACATGCTCCATCTGTACCTGCCTTGACAACACCCCACTGGGTGCCCCAATAGTTTCTGCACAACAGGTCTGAGCCCAGGTTAAGTAGTAGAGGGATAGGGTGGGAGCCAGAAGGGGTGGCTATGGAATAACCCCAATATCAAAATCTCCTGCAGTCTAGCAATCAAGCCCTGGGAACACATCCATTCCCAGTGGAAATCTAGAGAAGGAAACTTAAGATGCAGGCATTCAGCCTCGAGCTCTGGCTGCTCCATGGCTGGGTGACCTTGGGCAGGCACCTTCCCTCCCTGGACCTCAGTTCCCTCCTATCTCAAATGGGGTGCATCATTTCTGGGACCTCCATGAACTCAGGCTGTTGAGAGGATAAATAGGATCGTATTTGAAAGGAAATGCAAGGTGGTGGCGACAATGCTGAGATAATTAGCTTTCCTGTACTGAGGAGCTGCAAATAAACACACAGGGACTTTCTTTTCAGGCTTTCAGGCTGTTAAAAGATAACTGTGATTTCCCAGTTCACCCCTAGAGTTTCTTTGTGTTATCCTGAAGAAGAAGATATGGGAAGGAGTTGGGGTGGGGGTGAGGGACTGATTTGCTCCACAGTTGCTATTTTAGTATCCAGAGGAACCAGGCTTGTTGATTGCAGAGATTGTTATCTCTCTTAGGGCTGATGAAGGTCACCTGGTTTGCTAAACCAGAGGTTCCTTTTCTCCAAGTACGCATCCCAGACAGAACCTGGGACAGTGGAGGTGAGAGGTAGGAGTGTGCTGTGCAGAAGGCACTCTGAGAGCTCAGAGGAGAACCCAATTCTCTGGTTAGGAAGGAGGGAGGAAAAGGAAGCAGGGTGAGAGGGAATTTGAGTGTCACTCCCTGCAGTATAATATAATAATGTCTGGGAAGAATCTAACTGGAAAGTCATTTTTTATAATAATACCCTTATCTACATTGGATCTGCCAGGGAGACAGTAGGCTAACTGGGAGAGAAGCGTTATAGGTTGGAAGTCATAGATCCGGTTTCCATTGGTGCCTGCCAGTAGGGCACAGCCACTGCCCCAGAGGCTGGAGGTTTAAAGGGGAAGGGAGCCATCAAAAGAAAAAGGCCCATATATGTGTTGTTAGTCCAACAAGCAGAAGAGAAAGAGGCAATGCAAACACGAATCCAGTCCCCCGTCGCTTTGGGAGGGAGGAGCAGTGTCTATAACCCATGAATGATGAGTCCACTGAGAAAAGGCCTCCTGGGACAAGCTCCATCATCACTGCTGTAGAATCCAGACCCTCATTCCAATACTTCTGTGAAGGAAGAGACCAGGGTGTTATCACTGAGATGCAAACCAAGCCAAGCCAGGCTACTCCGCATTCTCAGGTCTTGTCCCTGTCATTCTCCCCTTCCTCTCAGTCTTTTGCTCTTTTCTCTTCAAGGATATATTGCCCACCCTTTCCCCAAGGCAAATCAGAGAGAGCCAGGTTCTCCCAAAAGGTCTTGGCAGGCCCCACAGCAAGCTGACTATCGCTGCACATAGCCATCCAGGAGAGCTGGGAGCTGCTGGAGAGGGGGCTTTGAAGTGGGGTGATTATTTTACTTGAAGAAATAAAGCATTGCTTTTTAAAACCATATTTCTACCTTAAAGTCTGAAGAATTCCATCTTTGAAGCTCTCAATGGGCCCAGGGTCAGGTTGGGACGGGAAGTGGGCATCAGTAAGAGTCAAATCTAGCATATCACCCTGTTGTGGGGCTGGCCTCTGGGAGATAAAGAAGCCCAGGTTCTATTTGTGTGGTGTGTGTACATGTGCGTGCTTGGTAAGTATTCATGTGTGAGCTCAAATTTATGTGATCACCTTGCCCCTTGGGGTAAAACTGGCCTTCAAGTTTGATGCTTTTGATGGCTGAGTCTTCTTGCTGGCCTCTCAATAAACACTACCCTTGGTACGATAATCTGTCTTTAACAACTCCCACTGCAAGTCAATAAAATGTCAATTTAGTCCTGCCTTTTGTTAAATCTTAAATCTTTGTAACACTCCTCTTTCCTTTGCTTGTTAAATAAGCTCATGTTTACCCACCCCCACCTCCTTTTCCCCAACCTTCCCAGCAAGGCTACCTGCCCTTAAGCAGGGCAGCAGAAATTCTCATTTTGGGATTAATTAGAGGGTCTTTGGGGAAAGACAGACCACAATGGTAGAACTACTAGGTGTCAATAATCTTCTTACACCTTCAGAACCCCTGAGCAAGCCTGCCTTTTTAGTACCACTGAATCCCTTGAGTTCTCCAGACTTGCTTTTTAGGTGAGTAGTAAAGTGGACAGTATGGCCTAAGGGTTTAGAAGAGCCAGACTCTGATTCAAATCCCAGCTCCACCACTTATTAACTATATGACCTGGACTAGCTATGCAGCTTCTCTGGGTCTCACTCTCCTTATCTGTACAATGGGGGTGATAACAATAAGACCGAATTCATGTAGGATGATTGAGTTAATACACGCCACGCACTTAGGACAATGTCTAGCACATACTGAACACTGAGTACGGATTTGCCATGGTTTGTTATTTTCTGGCTCCCTAGTATGTATTTACAGTCCAGTTCAATTCCTGTTATTGAAATTATCTCTTCTCTATGAGATACAGACTGAGGGGCAACTAATCAAAACTTTCACCCTTTCTAGTTAATGAGAGCACATGATTCAAGCTATGCCACAGGATGTCCTCTCTGGAATTTGAATCTTGAGCATAGGAATGAAAGAGACTGAAAACAATTTGTTGCAGCAGCATCTTGACCTGGCTCTTCTTAATACGCCACCCCCATGAGGTGGCTGCTTCCAGGCCTCTGGGTGCTGCCTGGGTTCTTGCCCATGCCCCAGCCCAGTTCCCCAGTCTCATTTCCCTCCTGGACACTCCCTTCAGGTGAATTGGCCAGTTTGTTTCCTTTATTTGCAATGGAGGAATCTTGACCCGTATAAGAGGAGCTCAAGGTTCAGGTGCCTCCTCAAGGACAAGAGCCCTATCCTGCCACTCCCACAGCTATTACATTTGCCCTCTGACTCCATCTGCTCTCAGCTGCCTGAACTCTTCTTCTCTTTTGTTCTGCAGGGAAAGGAGAAGTTAGAAGGGAAGAGAAGGGAGTCCCAAAAGCTCTGGGGAGATGGGGAGAAACACCAGGAACATCGGTCTCTCTTTACTTGAGGCTTTGTATGCCACGCCCTGTACTCCCCTCTCCCTGCCCCAATTTTTTTTTTTTTTGGGGGGTCGGGTTCTCAGCCAAAACCTTGACTCAGTCTCAGTTAAGAACTTCTTCCTGGTGGTGGCCACAATAAGTGGCAGAGGTAGCCCAGTTCACCTAGAGGATTCCTCCAGGAAGCAGACTCACCTGCTGAAAGTGATTTCTCCAAATCACCATTCAGCAAAATGAATTTGATGAATTGACTTTAGTTGAATTTTATTTTCAGTGAATTCTCTCGGTTCCCCTGTGCCCAGAACCATACTCTGAGAATCACTGTTCCAGAAATTTTAGGAGGTGCCAAGGGGCTGTTTTGGGGGCAAAGCTGAGGAGATGCATGGGAAGTCACCTCAGATTGAGGGATCACCTACAGTGTCTCGGGGGCTCTATGTATACTCGCTCATTTTATCCTTCACATAGAGCCCACAAGCTGGAATTATTATTATTATTATTTTTAAAGATTTATTTATCTATCTATCCCCCCCTTGCTGCTTGCGTTCCACTGTGTCCATTCGCTGTGTGTTTCCTCCGTGTCTGCTTATCTCCCCCTTGCTGTGAGGTTCTGCTGCATCAGCCTACCACGCCGCGCGCGGCCTGCTTTCACAAGGAGGCCCCGGGAAGCGAACCCGGGGCCTCCCATATGGTAAACGGGAGCTCTATCCATTGAGCCACACCCGCTTCCCCTGGAATTATTATTTTTATATATGGG
>JAQZBX010112084.1:0-10227 GCA_029593785.1 Cabassous unicinctus
TTTACCATATGGGAGGCCCGGGTTCTCCTCCCGAGGCCTCCTTGTGAGGGCAGGCCGGCCTGAGCGGTGCGGTGGGCTGATGCAGCAACCTCACGGCAGGAAGCAGGTGTGGCACAATGGATAGAGCACCCGTTTACCATATGAGAGGCCCCGGGTTCGCTTCCCTGCGCCTCCTTGTGAGGGCAGGCCGGCTGGCACGGCGCCGTGGGCTGATGCGGCAAGACCTCACAGCAAGGGGGAGATAAGCAGACACAGAGAAGACACGCAGCAAAATCAACACAGCAGCACAAGCAGCAAGGGGGGGATAAATAAATAAAATAAATAAATCTTTAAAAAAAAAAAAAAAGACCAGAGGAGGACAAAAGGCAGAGGGACTGGTGGCAGGGTGACAGTGAAACTCTGTGGGAGGTGAAAAGGGCCTTGACTTCCCCATCTCTGAGGATACCATTTTGCCAGGACTCCTACATTGGGAGAAACCTCAGCCATTATCTGAAGATGTCAAAACCCCTCATTTTATAGGTAAGAAAACTAAGCCATAGAGACGGGCTTAAATGAACTCCCATGGCATTGACCAAGCCTAAGCATGAGCCCAGGTCTCTTGGTTTCTAATCCAAAAGAAAAGGAAAATCCCAACCCCATGTCTCCATCTTAACCAGGATCTTCTGTCTTCCCAAAGCATTTCATCTTCTTTCCTACTCGGTTCCTAAAAATGTCAGATTTTAGCACAATTTTGACCACGATGGACTTTATTCTGTCTATACTAAGGTACTTGTTTCACTGATCAGCAGTAGAATAACATTTTTTAAGAGCTTTGCCATTTATTGAGAGCTTACTATTGGCTAAGCAGTCTGTTAAGCACCAACATTATCTTAATCAATAGGTCTTTTCTTTTTGTGTTTTAAGCTTTTACATCTGTAGCATTTGAATAAACTTGTGACTTCTAAGCCAAAATGTGCAAAACCAAAAAAGATAATAAGGTGGTTTCTAAAGGTTCTGATTTTTTTTTTTGCCCAAATTAATCCAATTAGTAGTGGTTTCATTACACTGTACAAGTCACTTTTTCTAAACCTCAGTTTCTAATCCATTAAATGGGGGTTTTAACACCTACAGGGTTATTGTAACTTTAAAAGCACATTTATCTGACACTAAGTATTCAATAAGCAATAATCATCATTATTCTATTTAGCAATTTGTGCAGGGATTGACAGGAGTTTGGGTGATAGGTGAGAAGGAAAAGGACATTATGGAAAGTTTGAAAAATTATAATGAGGATAATATATATATATTTTTTATTAACTTATTTATTTTAAAGAAACTTTAGATTAAATAATGTTACATAAAAAATATAGGGGATTCCCATATGCCCTACTCCCTCCCCCTCCCACACTTTTCCACATTTTTCTCTTTCATATTATGTGAATGACTTTCCCCCTGATCAGCCCGAGGTATCTCTATGCCTCATGGAGAAATGATGTTTTTATAGCAGGAATGCAAAGAGAAAGAAAAAGAATAGTTCCAGATTTCGACTTGCAAAAGTGAGTTCCTAGAAGACAGTTTTTCAAAGTCAGAGGTTGTAGAAAAAGAGAAGGATTTTCTAAATTCCTATGACTTCCATTAACATATAAAGGGTCAGAGCAGTGGACCTGAACTCTAAGCCATTGATAGAGGGAATTGAGTTGTGATATAAGGGGTGCCGTTTCCACACCAAAAAGATGGGAAGGGTTTCCTTTCCAAACCAGAGGAATGCCAGGAGAAGAAAAGACAGAGGTGGGAGTAGAAAAATGAGTCGTGTGTGTCCCGACTTCTGAACTCGAGGCTGAGCTCACAGGGTGACAAGTGGTAGATGAGTTGAGGGGAAGGAACTCTAAGAGGAAAGGGAGCCTGTGAACTGCTCCTCAACTGAAACTCAGCAAAGGACTACTACACCAGTGGCCCCTGCCGACATGTAGTGCTGAAGGAGAATACAAGTAACAGCATGGCTGTCAGACAGCAGGGTGGCATGAGTGCCTTTGAGTGTCCTCTGCCCAGGGTGGACCAGCAGGGACCAAGACTTCTCCACGCATCCTAGAGGAGGTAGATGCAGCTGAGTTAGTGTTGAGGCTGCCGTGGCAAGACATGGGCTGGCCGGCCTATGCCAGGGGCCAGATAAGGGATGTGGCTGGACACTTAGGGGTCTGCAGGACCGAGAGCCAAGGGAGGGGGGCTACTAGGGGCAAGTCACAATGGAGGGCTGTTGAGCCTTCACTGAGCAGAG
Organism: Cabassous unicinctus; assembly: GCA_029593785.1. Classification (NCBI taxonomy): domain Eukaryota; kingdom Metazoa; phylum Chordata; class Mammalia; order Cingulata; family Chlamyphoridae; genus Cabassous; species Cabassous unicinctus. The sequence continues at coordinate 2,255 of JAQZBX010112084.1, forward strand.
CAACCCAATTTACCCGATCATAGATGTGAGCAGTACAAGTCAGCCTGTGCCCAGGGACATTGCTAAAATGTCAGCACTAACACTGATCATGGCACAGGGGCCTGAGTGAAAGGAAGGCAGGAAAAAATAAAAGATAAGCCATTTACCTTAAAAACAAAAAACAACAGAAACCCTTTAAACTGAAACCTCTTTCATACCCAAAGAGACTAAGATACAATTAATGATGTGTTCATCAATTGTAACAAAAGTACATGTTGTCGATGGGGAAAAGTGGGGGAGGGGAGGGTATATGGGAATCCCTTATATTTTCAATGTAACATTTATGTAATCTAAGGCTTCTTTAAAAATAAAATTAAAAAATTAAAAAGATACAATTAATGGTGAAAGTAGAGGGAGCCTGTGAAGAAGATTTGGTCACTTGTAGCAAACAAATCAGCTACATTTACTTTGCACAACTGAATTCAGTTTGATAGATTGCTGACCTCATTATATGACAGGGAAAACAATTCATCCGTAACTCTGCCCTGCTGAATAAACATTCTTTGTTTAAGACATTCCTTTTTGACCTGATTTGCATATGCATGAATATTTTAGATAGCTGCAACATATATGATTCACATTTTTTTTTCATGCTATTTTTAAACTCCATCAAAATCACTCTTCCATGCTGCTTAGTGGTCTTCATAATTATAAATGTTAATGGATGCATAAGCTGTTAGTCAAAACTCTGGCAGATGCAAATAAAATAAACCCACTAGCTTAAAGAAAAGGGAGATTTAATGGAAGAATCCTGGGATTGCTCACTGAATCTGAGTAGGAACTGCAGGAACCAGGCAGCCCTGGGCACCTGACTTCTGGGAGTCAGGGGCTTGATGTCACTTGAGCTCTTCACCATATATCCTTCTCTACATAATGAGCGCCATGTTCACCTGCAAATCTGGGGTCTAAGTCATAGAAGTCTCCACCAAAAAGGGAGGACAAAGTCCTTTCTACCAAAACATCTATGGGAAGGACTTTGGACTGGCTTGGCTCATGTGTCCATCCTAGACCAATCACTGTGGTTGGAGGGATGGGATACTGTGGACCTTTCCAGGTTGATTTTCCACCCTTAAATGGGGAGAAGGGAAAGGGTGGAATCTGTTAACAGAAGAAGGATAATGTCTACTGCACATAAAATGTCATAATTTAAATAGTCTATTGTTTAAACTTAAGGTTGGGTGCAATTATTTTGCTATTCTTTCTGATTTTTTTACTTACCGGAGAAAGGAATTCATGTTTATTGATAAACTGTGTCATGAACCATGTTAGCTCCCAAATTTTCATTAGCCACATTTTACAATGGAGAAGCAGAGGCTAAGGGAATTAGAGGACCCATGTAAGGTGATTCACCTACTAAAAGGCAATGCCAGAATAGGAACCCAAGTCCATTGGACTTGAAAACATGTATCTTGATCAGGATCAGTGGAGCAATGAAAATTGCAGAGGCAATACTCTTTTTAAGTACATTTTTAAAAGCTTCATAGGATAAAAACATATTTGAATTTCCTGGGGACTACAGTTGCAGAAGAGAAAATTTCAAATGGTCTTCCATTTACCCCACTGTAGTAGCTCCTTTCTTCTCAGACTGAAATCCTGGGGTCTTCTTTACCCTCCGCTCTCCCATAAGGAAGTTCTTGATGATATTGTTTTGAGGGGCCAATACCGTATCCTCCTGTCTCAACTTGAAAGAAAATAATTGGGCCCCTAGTAAGTATAATTGGTGTTAAGAGTGATTTATTATATACCCAGTTCTCTGGATGGCAATCCATATGGTGATTATTTTTCCTGAAAACAGAAAAATCTGGAATTTTTTTTTTTGCCCTTATCAGGTTATAACAGGTCTACAATGCACTCAGTCAAAAGTAAAACTAAAGACTTTTGACAGAGTTCCGTTAAGACACAGAGAAACACAAAACCCACATTCCATCTGGTAAATAATTGCTGGGGTTGCATTCCTGTGCATTCAGGCACGAGCTAAATTTTGCGTAGCATGAATCTGTGAAAATGTCTAGGTCTAATGGGGCGACATGACATAAGATCTAGTTAGATCTATCATATCTTCAAATTGCATCCTTCTGGGAAGCTAGTGCAACCCAGAACTTTCAAATCATCCACAATCAAGTGCCCTGGACAGACATAAGATTACTCCAAGAGGACTGCAAATTTCACTCCTAAGTACAAAAGGTTGAATGGACACATGGAGCCCTTTTTCTACAAAGTAAAGGGGAATGTTTGCCAAGAAGGTCATTTTCAAATGGCTATAGTTGAATAATACATTCAGATTTGGTTCTGAGTTACCTGACTTCGGTCTAAAGTACAAGTTGGGAAAAACGTATACCAGGCTTTTATCAACCTTGTGATAGAATGCTTGGGAATGCTTCAGATTTGAGCTACCAAAAGGGTTTAAAGTAGTTCATTTGTAGGGTGAATATATGCTGTGATTTTCATGCAGAAAGAACCCTTTGAGTTGATCTTTCCACCAATGGAATGCACTTCTCTTAGGGAGGAAGCACTCTGCCTCAGAAGGTGTACAAATAGGCAGGGGAGCTGCGTGTTAGAAATTTGTAGGGAAGGTGCAAGCATTTGGGGAGCTGGGCACAAATACTTCCAGGGGTCAAGCAGATGACTTAAGTGTGCAAAAAGGTAAGACTTTAGCAAGTGGACTGAGCACAGAGGGCTGGGTAGGCACCCCAACCTAAAATCCTTCAAACTCAATATTTAAAAACAGAAAACCCCACTGGTCTGGCCGAATAAAACACGTCTGCAGGATTTGGCCTGTGGATCAAGAAGACAGTTTGTCACTCCTGAATTAGAAGATCCTTGTCTTCTTTGATTTCTGGGTTCAATGATGTTGTATATGAAAATAAAGTACTTTTTTCTATTATGAGTTAAGTATTTGTGTTAATCTCCATGGTAGGGGAAGATGGGGTGCACAGACATAGAAAATGTGGTCTCCTACTTCTAAGATCTTGAAAATATTTAAAAATAAGATTTGTTCATACAAAGGTAAGTAACAACACACCAGGCAGAATACCCAAAGAGACTAAAAGGAAAGGGAGCCTGTGACCTGCTCCTCAATTGAAACTCAGCAAAGGACCACTACACCAGTGGCCCCTGCCATAAAGGCCTATAATGATGCAGAGAAAGCATTACTAAGTTTCATCTAGATTGGTTAGAAAGAGTCACTGAATAAACAAGGCTTGATTTGGGCTTAAAAGGATGAACAACATTCAGAGGAACTGAGACTAAAGCTCAGGTGGTGAGAAAAGCACAAACAAAAAGACCAGCAAGGGTAGGAGGTATGGGAGGTCACGTATGGCTCCTTGCAAAAGAAACCCCCAATTTCTTCCTCAGATCCTAGCTTCCTCTACCTCCCACTCACCCATTCTGTCCTGACTGGGTCCTGCATCCTTCTCAACCTCTAAGCCTCTCCCTTACCTGGAGCTAAAAGCCTCTCCAAGGGCCCCAGCTTCCCTAGCTGAGACCCACCACCCACTGTTAGCGCTGCCTGGTCCACCCCCACCCCAGTGCAGCCTATTAGCTCACTGATTGGGCCACCTCTTGGCCCATTACCCCTGATACTAAACTACCAAGGCAAATGAATTCAATTTTCAAGAGAAGAGGGTAATTCTGAAAACTTGATCACAAATGAGGAGGCAGGAGTCCTTTAGGAATTTTAATTTGTCTTTCAAACTCCTTGGTATTTGCAGTGTGTGCTTGGTGGTGTACTAATTGCCATCAATAACTAGCTGTGACTGCTCACAATTGCTGCAACTAGGAATTGCAAATTGCTGGAGTCGTGCTGCACTCTCTACATGCATCCTCACAACAATCTCTCAAGTGCAGTCCACTATGATCCCCTCTTTCAAAGGAGAAAAGTGAGGCTTAGCCAGGTTAAATAGGTTAAATAACTTGCCCAAAGTTATAGATCTAATGAGTGGCAGGGATTCAAACTCGAGTGTTGAGTCTCTAGAAACCACTCTTAACCATTACACGATACTATGTTATTGTATCAGGTGTGCAGATGTGTGAACACACACTCGAATGCTCAGAATCATCCTGTTGGCCCAACATTTGATGTGAGCATCTCCTATCTCCCATAGGAAGCATCTAGTTGAGGTGTGAATTTGTATCAGCTGCTCTTCAAATATGGCAGCATTGGCACCCCATTAGAATCACCTGGGGCACTTAACAAAAAGCCCTGCCGCCCCAGTCCCACCCACCCTCAGATTCTGATTTAACTAGTTTGGGTCTGAATCAGACGTTAGTATGGTGTAAGAGCTCTCCAGGTGGCCCTACTGTGCGGCAGGGTTGAGAACACAGGCGGTGAAGAGTGGTTAAGAGGGAGGGCCAGTGGTCCAGCTTCTGTTACCTCGGGCCAGTTACGCCACCCCAGGAGCCTTCGTTTTCTCACTGTAATGGGAACTGCGATAATGTCTACCTTATAGGTGAGGTGAGAATTCAATAGCAGGGAGACAATGGTACACAATGATGGTTAGGTCCTCGATCCCACCCCTCAAAACCTCACTGATCCATAGTGAGACTGAAGCTTACAATATCGCATGGAAACTGGCCCTTATTTATATGAGAAAATGTATTCTCCGTGCTTTCTCAATCCTGATACTGCGGGGTGGGAGCGGGAACTGCGGGGGCACTCCTGCCAACTTGCTAGCTCCCTCTTTCAGATTCATAAAGGCAAATGCCTTTCAGGGCCAGGCGCGTACCGTGCATGTGTGACGTAACCGGGATAACTCTATAAGGAGGGCTGAAAGCAGGCGTGGAGTGGAGGGAAATGCCTGCATGAAGGGCATTTGAGTTCATTAGAAAGAAACTGCCACAACTGCACAACCACCACGGGCACAGAGCTGGCCCAATGGACCCATCGTCGCCCATTGGGGGCAGGTGGCTGTCAGCTTGCGTGTCCAGGAGTTACACCTATTCAGGTCAGCAGGCTCCTGCCGGGTTCTGGCCAGCTGAGCCCAGCAGCTTCCCCTCCCACAGGAAGCCAAGGGTTTCAGGATGATTGGCCGAGCAGTGAATGGGCTTGTAGCCCGTAGCCAGGCTTGTTAGAGGCATACAAACAGCCTAGGGGTTAAAAGTTTGCCACTTACAAGGGGAAATGGGGAGTTATTGTTTAGTAGGTTCAGAGTTTTTGTTTGGGGTGATGGGAAAGTCTTGGTAATGGATGGTGGTGATGGTAGCCCAATACTGTGAATATAATTAATATGACTGAAGAGTACACTCAAAAATAGTTTAAATGGGAAATTTTGTGTTATATATACATATGTTACCACAGTTTAAAAAAATAAGTTTGCTCCTTACAGAGATCCCATTTATTTAACTTTTCTGAGCCAGTTTCCTCACATGTAAAATGTGGCTATTATCCCCTATTCATTGGTTGTTGTGAGGCTTAAAAGAACAACGGGTGTAGGGAGTGTAACACTCTTAGGAAGCGCACTGGATTCGTGGGCTTTTGTTGTGATTTGTCATTCTTTAGCCAAGTAAGAAGAGCCTCAAGCCCTCTTTCTCCCTGTGCCCTGGAAAATCAGTTAAACTAGAGCTATCCAGTCCATTCTAACCCATTACCTCATCTCTCTTTGGACCCACAGTCACAAGCATTGAGAATCAAGTTAGAAAGAGATAGTAAGAAGTGAGATAAAAGGTGTAAAATGACCGAACCAAAAAAAAGTGGAGGGTTTGTTCTTGGTGTGTTCTCGGGGCGGGGGCGGGGGGTGGTGGTGTACGGGGCTGTTGGCTTGCTGAGTGGGGCAAAGAGAGGGGACACGGGACACCTTCCCACATCACTCCCCTGTGAGGCCCCGGGGAGCGCTGGGCAGCACCAAGCCTTGGCCAACACAGCAGAGAGAATGTGCCTGGTAGAGTTGAGGGGAGATCTCTCTGGATTTATCAGGGGGTCGTGCCTCTTGATATTTCAGAGAATGAGAATCCAGCATGTGGTTCATCCCACCTTCATTGTGGGTTTTTTGGTTTTTTTTTTTGTTTGTGTGTGTGTTTTTGGTATCTGCTGTGGGGAGGACAAGAAAATCACACTGGGCTTCATAAGAAAGGTTTCAGTGGTTTAGCCCATGATAACCCCAGATGTGAGTTCAGAGAGACCCTGTGAACCTGGACTAGTCCTCAATCAACCTCGGTCCTTGAATTTAGGAAGCAGCATCCGTTTACCTGATTACAACTGGGGACCCACCCTTTTCCCCACTCTCAGCCCATGTACATTGGATGAAACTGACCTTATTCACAAACAGGACATTGGCTGTGGGGGGTGGGGCGGTTGTAGATAGATAGAACAGTTTGGAAACACATCAGATATATTTATTTACTATAAGGGGTCTGTACCAGCACTTGAGACTGACTTGGTTATTCAGGCCTGGCCAATCAGAGCATCACATTTCTCTGACCCAGTGATAGCTTCAAGGACCAGCATGTGTCCTTGTCAGAGACACAAGAGGACTGTTTTTCAATGATCCTATTGAGGTATAATTTACATACCACAAAGTTCACCCATTCTAAGTGTACAAGTCAATGAAAATTTTAGTATATTTAGTATAACAATCTGGTTTTAGAACATTTGCATAACCCCAAAAGGAGCCCTCACACCCATTTGGGGTCACAATCGACTTCAGCTGAGGTGGGCCTGTTTGCAGTAATGAAGATGGGTGCCTGGAGCTGCATGGAGCCATTGTGTAAAACCCAAGAGTAAAGCAATATCTGCAGAAGGCAGAGCCAAGAGAGGGAGAGAAACCGGGTCCTGAGGACACCAATGGAGACTCTCATCAAGTTGAACCTGAAGCCAGTGCTTCCCCTGAACTTTTCAGTTCCATGAGCCAATAAGTTCCCCTTTGTCTTAAGGGTATCCCCAATTTGACTTGAGGTTTTCTATCTCTTGCAATGGGAAGAATCTTAACTGACTCCAAAAATTATTGACCAGACTCTAATGAAAAGAGTTGAAACCTCTATTAATTGAATATTCAACATCTCCAGATTTGTTGTAATTATAGAATTATCTTATCTATGACTATGGAGATCATTTTACAAATGAAGATTCAACCCTGCAAAGGTAAATCTGCTTAACCAGGACACATGGTAGAATCAGGACATGTCCTTGGCTCTCTGTAATCCTGAATTTGTATATCCTCAAATAAGAGTAATAATAGCTGTTATCAGTTATAAAATGCTTACTATGTACCAGGACCTGTTCTAAATATTTTACATTTAATCTTTACAATCATTCTGGGTACCATACTATTATCCCCACTTTGCAGATGAAAAAGCTGAGTTCCAAAGAGGTTAAGTACTTACACGACGTTATACAGCTTGGGACTAGCAGAGCAGGATTTGAATCCAGGCATGCTGACTCCAGAGTCCATTCCCTTTACCAGCATACTGTACTGTCCCTCATAAATAAAAATGATCTGCTTCAATCAGAATTCCATTGCCTTCAGAACTTTTTTTCTGAATTTGTACTTTATTATAAAAATAAAAAATAAAAAACAGAAAAATAAGTATTTTACATAGTCTTCCAATTCTTCTAATTACATAAAACAATTTTTATCATGGGATCATAAACTGTTGTCTGAAGTTCTTCTAATTCCATCTTTGTACTTCCTACAACTTGGCTCTTCCCTTCTTGGCACATGGCACAAAAAAGGACTAATGGAGGTAGAAGTCTTAATTTGTTATGAAAACTGAGCCACTGCTCTGCCTTATTAATTTTCATTGATATTTAATATGATATGATAATTGATATTTAATAACACAATTTGATATGAAATTTAAACTTTCTCCTCAATCAACTGGTATCAAGATCTGATTCACATTTAGGAATTTAACAGCCTACTTACAGAAACAAACTACACATGTATGAAAAGTAACATAAGAAATCTCTCTCCTCTGGATTCTTTTTTTTTTTTTTTTTT
>JAQZBX010112085.1:0-10231 GCA_029593785.1 Cabassous unicinctus
TTCATTCCTGAAGATTCTGGGCCATTGTTAGTCCTGCCTGGATTGGGTTGTTGCAGTTTTCCATTGAGTTTAATCACAGAGCATGGTAGTACTAAGAGATGCCCTGGGCATCTCCTAGGCAAATTCTTCTTTACCTCCATTATGTAGTTGCAGTCCTATTTCCCCTTGATAGTCAGGATCAATCACCCCAGGCTGTACAGTAACTCCCTTTTTTGTCTGTTCATTCAGAGGCATTAGGAGCCGAAAGTATCCAGGTGGCAGTCTTAACTTCCAGTTCAATGGAATCATTGTTGTGTTCCTTGGTGGAATCAGTTCTCCTTTGGGATCTAAGACCTGTAGACCAGCAGAGCTTAGTGTTCAGGGACAGGAAGCAAAAATTTTCCTTGTAGATCACTAGGGATAATAGTGAGTGGTGCTACTCCCATTTCCACCCCTTGGTTCTTGGACCCATGAATCCTGGCTATGGGAGAAACAACACCATAGAGTGGACCCTGATTTACAGCATACACAGCCTCCTGGGGAACATTGCCCCAGCCCTGCAAGGTATTGCCACCTAGTTGGTACTGTAATTGGGTCTTCAAAAGGCCATTCCACCATTCTATTAATCCAGCTACTTCAGGATAATGGGGCACATGGCAAGACCAGTGAATTCCATGAGCATGTTCCCATTCCTGCACTTCATTTGCTGTGAAGTGGGTTCCTTGATCAGATGCAATACTGTGTGGAATAACATTATGGTGGTTAAGACATTTAGTAAGTCTAAAGATGGTAGTTTTGGAAGAAGCATTGCATGCAGGGAAGGCAAACTCATATCCTTGAGTATGTGTCTGTTTCAGTTAGAACAAATTGCTGCCCCTTCCATGATGGAAGTGGTCCAATATAATCAACCTGCCACAAGGTATCAGGGTGATCAGCTGGGGGAATTGTGCCATATCGGGGGCTGAGTCTGGGTCTCTGCTGCTGGCAGATTGGGCACTTAGCAGTGCATGTAGCCAGGTCAGCCTTGGTGAGGGGTTGTCCATGTTGCTGAGCCCATGCATAACTTCCATCCCTACTATCATGGCCATTTTTTCATGAGTCCATTTGGCAATGAACATGTTTAGAAAATTGGTGACAAAGAGGTCTGGGGAAGAGGTATGTGGATAGACCTTTCTGAGTGGGCAAAAAACATGAAAATATGTGTGTCCCATGTGAATGCTCAAAGCAGCTGACTTCTGCAGAGGAAGATTTTAATAACCAAGTGAATAAGGACCTGTTCTGTGGATAGCAGTTGGCCTGTTTCCCCAGCCATTCCTCATGTAATTTACTTGTGCCTTCAGGACTTGCTCAAGCCCTATCTTGTATATACTAATTCCACTCTACAGTGGAGTGCTGCTGTGCACACCCAACTTTATGGTTTGGAACGTCAGACAATACCAAGCTCATGATAGGCAACTCAGGTCTCATGGTAACTTGGTGGCCCATGATTAAGCATTCAGTCTCTGCTAACACAAAGTAGCATACCAAAAGCTGTTTCTCATAAAGAGAGTACTTATCTTCAGAGGATGGCAAGGCTTTGCTACAAAATCCTAAGGGTCTGTGTTGTGATTCTCCTGTAGGGACCTGCCAAAGACTGTAAATGACATCTCTATTTGCCACTGACACTTCCAGCAACATTTCATCTGCTGGATCATATGACCAAAGTGGCAGTGCTGCTTGCACAGCAGCCTGGAACTGTTACAGACACTTCTCTTATTCTGGTTCCCAGAACAAAAAGCTCAAAAATAGCAGCTTTTCTGGTAACTCAGTAAATGGACTGAGTAGCACACCCAAATGAGGAATGTTGTCTCCAAAATCCAAAGAGGACTGCTAAGCATTTTGCCTCTTTGTTGGTCATAGGAGGTGCCCGATGCAACAACTTATCCTTCACCTTAGAAGGAATATCTCAACATGCCTCATACCACTGAACACCTAGAAATTTCACCAACGTGGAAACCTCCTGTATTCTGTTGGATATCTCTCCCATCCTCTGACATGCAAATGTCTTACCAATAAGTCTTGAATAGTTTCTACTTTTTGCTCCCTAGGTCCAATCAACATGATATCATCAATATAATGGACCAGTGTGATGTTTTGTGGGAGGGATAGATGATCAAGTTCCTTGCAGACAATATTGTGACCTAGGGCTGGAAAGTTGATATACCACTGGGGCATGACAGTTGAGGTATATTTCTGGCCTTGCCAGCCAAAAGCAAATTGTTTCTGGTGGTCCTTACTAACAGAAATTGAGAACAAAGCATTTGCAAGATCAATAGGTGCATCCCAGGAACCTGGAGGGTGTGCTGATTTGCTTAAGCAATGATACCACATCTGGAACAGCAGCTGAAATTGGAGTCACCACCTGGGTAAGTTTACGATAATTAACTATCATCCTCCAAGATCCATCTGTTTTCTGCATGGGCAAAATAGGAGAGTTGAATGAGGATATGGTGGGAATCACCCTCCTGCATCCTTCAAGTCCTTCATAGTTGCACTGACCTCTGCAATTCCCTCTAGGAATCTGGTATTGCTTTTGATTTACTGTTTGCTAGGTAGAGGCAGTTCTAGTGGCTTCTCCTTGGCCTTTCCTACTATAATTTCCCTCAGTCCACTCATTAGGGAACCAGTGTTGGTATTCTGCCAGTTGCTGAGTATGTCTATTCCAATTATGCATTCTAGAACTGGGGAAATAATAACAGAATGGGTCCAGGGACCCACAGGACCCACTGGACCCACTGTGAGACAGACCTGAGCTAAAATTCCATTGATCACCTGACCACCATAAGCCCCTTCTCTGACTGGTGGACTATAGTGGCATTTTGGGTCTTCTGGATGTAATGTCACTTTTGAGCCAGTGTCTAATAATTCCAGAAACATCTCCTCATTTCCCTTTCTCCAGTGAACAGTTACCCTGGTAAAAGGCTGTGGCTCTTTTTGGGGAAGGCTAGGAGGAAGATTAACAGTATAGAATTTTGGCAGTGTAACAAGATTATTCCCCAAGGGGACCCGGCCTTTCCCTCATTCAAAGGGCTCTAGATCTGTAAACTGTCTCAATTCTGGGAATTGATGAAAGGACCATGACTCTATGTTTCTGTAATTCAAGATAGGCTTTTGTTCAGTCGACCTAGAACCCTTCTGCTTATATAGATCAAGTAGGAATTTAGTAGTCGGCCCATTATTTTATTTCTAGGAACCTCATGATCTATTAGCCAATGCCATAACTCTACGCAGCTCAGACTATTGTGATTGCTGCTTTGAGTCTGCTTTTCATTGTGGTAGCCACACCCACCTTGTCTTTGGTGATTTAGTGCTGCCACTTGGCTTCTGCTGGCCCAGGATCTGATCATCCCCATAGTGTTTAAGGATCCTAGTTCCATGGCAGCAGTCCCCATGGTAATATCTGACCTATATAGGAGCAACCACAGAGATCTTCAGGGAAGATGGAGTTAGAATAACAAACTTATTCCTCACAGACCTGCTGAAAGGTGTGTCCTCTGGACATTCCTGGGGTAAGAGGACAGGTCTTAGTAAATCCATTGTAACAGTCCAATATCTCTAAGCCTTTAGATCTCCTCATCTACAGTATACCAGGGCAATTCTGGCATCTTGACCTCAGGCAGTGTCAGCCATTTTTTGGTCCATGTTTTAGCCAGCCACCCGAACAAACTATTGGAGCCCTTTCTAACCCCTTGAGCTACAACACTGAATCCAAAACCTCTGCTTAGTGGGCCCATATCAATACATTCCACCTGATCCAACTTTATATTCCTTCCACCATCATCCCATACTCTTAATATCCGTTCCCACACATACTCCTTTGATGTCTGCCTATATAAATTGGAAAACTCATGCAGTTCTTTTGGAGTATAGTGTACTTCCTCATGAATCACACTTTGTACTTCACCTTTCATGGCTTGTTGTGACTTTAGTTATAGGTCTGGAAGAAATGAGGGGTGGTGGGGGTGTGTAAGGTGAAGCATTAGAAGTGTCTTGCAAGTCAGTTACCTCAGGGCATTCCATTGCAGTTTCATCTGGTGAGACATGATTAATCTCTTCAGGTGGGGGTTGGATGGCAGACTCCTTGGGGCAGGCTGGAGTTGGGGTAGTTGTCTCCTCAGAGCGGGGAGGAGGTCAGGTTGCTATATCCTCGGGGCTGACCATTACAGGTATATCTGGCAAAGTCTCAGCAGAATTTAAAGTTTCAATGTCCCCACTGCCATCATCATTAATCCATAAGTCTCCATCCCAGTCCTAAAGATTCTACTCCTTTCCAATCAATGCCCTCACTTTAATAGCAGACACACTGTATCTAGTGTATTTAGGAACAGCCAGCCAAGATCATTGTGAGGCAGGTTAGTACAGGGAAAGGGAAGACTTGGGTCACAGCTGAAGACTTGGCAGACAACATGGCTGGCAGGCCACATGGCTATGAGACCCTGTCCAGAAACCTCCTGAGGGATCCTGCAAGACCCTGGCCATGAGAATCCCATTTAGAATGAGAATCCCTTTTGAGGTCAAGGAAAAGCCCTGGATATCCTTAAAAGGCCTCAACATTGGCCCCCTGAGAACTGACAGGTGGGGCAATCATTTAGAACAGCAAACAGCTGAGGCCCTTCCCCCAACATTATTGAGGGGGAGGAGGAAAGACTTTTAAAAGGCCTGACCTGGGGCCCCATGCATGCATCTCACTCTGAGGCATGCCCACGGTCCATGCCTCAGACTGTGTACATTTCTCGTTTTCTTATTTCTTAATAAACTCTTTGCTCCCTTGCCTACCCTATGGCGTGTCCTTAAATTCTTTTATGCAACATAAGCCAAGAACCTAGAAACCCAGAACCCAGAACCTTCCACTAACAATTGTACCTTTAACTTCACAAAACTCTGTTAAGGTGGTAAAAACACTCTCATCCACAGCCTTGCCTCTTATAAGCATGGAAGTAGTCATATCAAGTGGTGATACATATCTATTGCCAACTCACACCACAGATTGTCAGTGGCCTCTTGATGATTGGAAACAGAGTCATTAGTTCCCTTGACTCTGGTCAGAGAGCCAATTGCAAAAACCCCAGAACCAATTCAGAAATCCCATTTTTAAGATTCTTTTTATCATCATCCTTTTGTTAGAGGAATCACTCCCAGTACAAAGCTGTGTTAGTCAGAGATCTCCAGGGACACATAACTCATAGGAGATACCTATAAATAGTATGAGATTTTATAAAATTGTCTCACTAGACCGTGGAAATGCACAAGTCCAAATTCCATAGGACAGGCTGCAAGCCAGGGACTTTGATGAAGATCCTTGATGAGTTCCCCAGGAGATGCTGGCTGTCTAAAGCAGAGATGGGAATTCTCTCCCTGAATGCTGAAATCACTTCTCTTAAGGCCTTCAACTGATTGGATTATATGTCATACATTGATGATGGCAATCTCCTCAGTTGATTGTAGATGTAATCAGCCATATATGCAATCAACTTACTGATGATTAAAGTCCATGAAATTCCCTTCTATTAAATTATCCCAGCACTTGCTTGACCAAACACCTGGGCACCATTACCTGGCCAAAGTGACACATTAGCCTAACCATCACAGTGGTGTATAATTCTTTTTATGTGTTTTTGGAATTGGTTATCAAACATTTTGTTGAGAATTTCTGCATCTGTACTCATTAGAGAAATTGGTCTGTAATTTTTACTTTTTGTAATATCTTTATCAGGGTTTTGTAATAGGGTGATATTGGCTTCATAGAATGAGTTCAGTAGTGTTTATTCCTGTTCAATTATTTTTGGAAGAGCTTGAGCAAAACTGTTATTTGATCTTCTTTGAATGATTGGTAGAATTTACCCATGAAGCCATCTGGTCCTAGGATTTTCATTTTTGGGAGGTTTTGACAACTGTTTCAATCTTGTTACTTGTGATTAGTTTGTTGAAGTCTTCTATTACTTCTAGGGTCAGTGTAGGTTGTTCCTGTGTTTTTAGGAATTTGTCCATTTCATCTACATTGCCTAGTTTGTTGGTGTACTGTTCATAGCATTCTCTTATCTCTCTTATTTCTGCAGGGTCAGTGGTAATGTCCTCCCTCTCATTTCTGATTTTATTTATTTGCATCTTCTCTGTTTGTTTTTTTTTTTGTCAGTCTAGCTAAGGGTTTGTCAATTTTGTTGATCTTCTTAAAGAACCAACTTTTGGTATTGTTGATTCTCTCTGTTGTGTTTTTGTTCTTGATTTCATTTATTTCTGCTCTGATCTTTATTATTTCTTTCCTTTGGCTTGGTTTGAGATTAGTTTGCTTTTCTTTTTCCAGTTCTTCCAGGTGCACACTTAGGTCTTCAATTTTGGCTCTTTCTTCTTTTTAAATGTAAGCATTGAGGGATATAAATTTCCTTCTCACCACTGCCTTCGCAGTATCCCATAGGTTTTGATATGTTGTGTTCTCATTTTCTTTGATCGCGAGATATTTACTGATTTCTCTTGCAATTTCTTCTTTGAAACACTAAACATTTAAGAATGTGTTGTTTAATCTCCATATATTTGTGAATTTTCCCTTTTTTATCTATTATTGATTTCCAGCTTCATTCCATTATTATCAGAGAAAGTGCTTTGCATAATTTCAGTTTTTTAAAATTTATTGAAACCTGTCTTGTGACACAAAATTTGGTCTCTCCTGGAGAAGGATCCGTGAGCACTTGAAAATAATGTATATCCTGCTGTTTTGGGTGTAATGCTCTATAAATATCTGTTAGGTCTAGTTCATTTATCATATTATTCAAGCTGTTACCTTATTTATCTTCTGTTCAGATGTTCTCTCTAATGCTGAGTATTGAAGTCTCTAACTATTATTGTAGAGACGTCTATTTCTCCCTTCAGTTTTGCCAGCATGTACCTCATTATCTTGGGGCACCTGGGTTACATGCATAAATACTTATTATAGTTATTTCTTTTTGGTGAATTGCCCCTTTTATTAATATATAATGACCTTCTTCATCTCTTATAACAACTTTGTACTTAAAATCTATTTTGTCCTGTATTAGTATTGCTGCTCCAGATCTTCTTTGTTTACTATTTGCATGGAATATTTTTTCCAGTCTTCACTTTCAACCTGATTGTGTCCTTATGTCTGAGGCGAGTCTCTTGTAGACAGCATATAGATGGCTCATAATTTTTATCTTTTTTGTCAGCCTATGTCTTTTGATTGGGGAGTTCAATCCATTAACCTTCAATGTTATTACTGTAACGGCATTACTTCATCCACTTTACCCTTTGGCTTTCCGTTGTCATATCACATTATTGTCTTTTTACCTTTGATATTACCCTTACTAATAATCTTCATTTCTGCACTCTTATCCAAGTCTCTCACCCTTGTCTTTTCCTTTTAGGCTGCAACGTTCTCTTTAGTATCTCTTGTAAATCTGGTCTTTTGATAACATATTCTTTCAGTTTTTGTCTGTATGTGAAGGCTTGAAAGTCCCCCTTATTTGTTTTTAATGAATCAATTTTATTGCTACATATTAATAAAGCATAAATCCATCCAAAGAGTACAATCAGTGGTTTTTTGTGTAATCACATATTTGTGCATTCACCACCCCAATCATTCCCAGAGCACGTTCATTATTCCAATAATAACAATAAACAAAAAACAAACAGAACTCACCACCTTTCAATCTCTCTATGCCTTGCCTACCATACATAGCTGCTACTCTTTTTCCTTCTTTCTAGTATATTTGTATTTATATTTTGTGAAAGAAGTCTTCTATATACAATATACCCATATTCATGTTTTACATGAGGTTTTACTATCTTGTACAGTCCCATGTTGCAATTTTCAGCTTTCCTTCTAGTAATATACATGACCTTAGGCTTTTCCTTTCAACCACTGTCATACCCATATAATAGAAATGCTAGTTACAAACACCATGATATGTTTTCACAATTTCTATTCATTTCCAAAGATTTACAAACAGCCTTTTTACCACTTCTGCACAGATTAACCCTCAGGTTTCCATTTTCTACCCTCCTTCTATTTTCTAGTGATATATATTCTAATTATTAGCTCCATGAGTTTACACAATATATTTAGTTCATAATAGCGCAATCATACAGTTTTTGTCCTTTTGTGTCTGGCTTGATTCACTCAACATAATGTCCTCCAGTTTCATCCATGCTTTCATGTGCTTCACGACTTTATTTCTTCTTACCACTGTGTAATATTCTATCATGTGTATACACCATAATTTGTTTATCCATTCATCGGTTGATGGACACCTGGGTTGTTTCCATCTTTTGGCAATCTTGAATACCGCTATGAAAATTGGTGTGCAGATGTCTGTGTCTATGCTCTCAGTTCTTCTGGGTATATACCTAGTAATGGTGTTGGCTGGATCACATGGCAAGTCTATATTCAACTTCCTTAGGAACTGCCAAACAGTCCTCCAAAGTAGCTGTACCATTCTACATTCCCACCAAGAATGAATAAACATTCCTATTTCTCCACATCCTCTGAAACACTTACAGTTTTCCAACTTTTTAATAGTGGCCATTCTAATAGGTGTGAAATGATATCTCATTGTAGTTTTGATTTGCATTTCTCTAATCGCTAGTGATGTTGAACATTTTTTCATGTGTTTTATTGCCATTTGTTCTTCTTCCTTGGACAATTGTCTTTTCAAGTGTTTTGCCCATTTTTAAATCAGGTAGTTTGTCTTTTTATTGTTGAGTTATATGATCTCTTTATATATCATGGATATTAAACCTTTATCAGATATGTGATTGCCAAATATTTTCTCCCATTGAGTTGGCTACCTTTTCACCATTTTTGTTTTTGTTTTTGCCAGTAAAAAGAATTTATTTGGGAAATGGGGGAAAGAACAGAGCTTGCTGAGAAATGGGAAAGAAAGAAATATGCACCAAGATTTGGTGCGGGCTGCTCTAGGCAGAGAGTGAGCTCTGCCTCATGTGATTACCTTTTAAACTGTTAAGTATTCCACCCCTTTGCTAATGATAAGGGGATGGGTGCCAGCAGTTATTGGTTATCCCACCTATGATGGGGGCCAATGGTGAGGCCTTTTTGGAATATCTGAGGCCAAAAAAGGGAGGTCCTGCAAAGAGAAACTGGGACCTCAAGGTTAAACCCAAGGTCCCAGCAAGGTCTTACAGCCCTGTTGTTTGCTGGCCATGCGGTCTGCCGTCCATGTTGTGGGTCAGGCATGTTGTGGGTCAGCCATGTTGTGGGTCAGCCATGCTGTGGGCTGTCTTCTCCTCCAGTACCTAGTACTAACCTGCCTCAACTCCCCCCTCAGAAAGTTTATGCCCTTATTCTTAAAAGGGTGCTGAGGGGTGATGATCATTCTTCTGTAGTTACTAGTTACTTCCTGCTGGTTAGGGCAGTAGTCCCTGCCTGACAGGGCATAAACCTCTCTGGCTATTCTATTGAGGTTGAGGGAAGACTGGTCCGACACTAGTTGAACTGGCTGATATCCCTGCATGGCTAATATCTTGTTTTGGAAGGTGTTGATTCTGGAAGAAATAAACTTAGTTAGAATTTTGAGGATACATAGCCCCACTAAAAGGATAAAGAAGATGGTGGTAAGTAGGTCCAAAAAGTGGGTCAGCTATGACATACTGGACCATGAGAGTGAGAAAGTCCAGGTGCCTTCAGAGGATGCATCCTCCTGAAGTTGGTGGGCTTCATCTTGCTGGTTTCGAATACTGTTTAGGACTATTCTAGAATAATTTATATAGAAACAGCATTTTTCCTTGAGAAATAGGCATGTCCCTTGCCCCGCCTCCCTGCCCCCCATGCTGCTGTTAGCATGTTTAGGGCTCTGCAATTTTGCAGTACTACTGCAGCAAGAGAGTCTATTTGCTGTCTTACGGCTTTTAAGGCACAGCTGGTTCCTTCTATGCTGTTAGTTAGCTTTAGGGAGAGATTGTAATAGATAATGGGGTTTGGTATTAATTGCCAATCCCAATTTTCCATGGTGGTGGTTATGTTTAAGACAGCTAAGAGGGGGACGAGAATAGGCATTGCCCTTTTTGTTATTGTATAGGGAGAAACTACAGGAAATAAAAACACAAAATTTCTTAAGGGGTGTCTGGCTTACCCTCCCCTAGCAATATGTGTTTGGGGTAGAGTTAGAGGGAACTGCTGGCTTTGACACAGACACCACTTAGCTTTATCTCTTGAAGAGGATTTCAGGCCATCCAATGAATGGCACTC
>JAQZBX010112086.1:0-10232 GCA_029593785.1 Cabassous unicinctus
AAAAAAAAAAAAAGTAATCTTAAAACTATGAAACATATCCAGGGAAAGAATTAGATGAAGAAGAACTGAGAAAATCTGAACAGTATAGACAGGCTACTCTGAAGGTCCAGAATGAGATGGACCAAGAGTGAAAGAAGAGCTTCAACACAAAGCCAATTAAAAATAAAATTATAGACAGGAGGGAGAAATGGACTTTCAGAATTGACTCATCAGGAAAATCAGATGTTAGACCTCAGGAAAAGATTACAAACTATACTGATAAACAGGAAGATATGGCTCAATCAATGGAACAAATTAAAACCAGAGGAGACACAGAATTTGAAACAATTAAACAAAGAGAGCCAAAGAAATCTAAATCAATTCAAGGAGATGAAGAAAAATATGGATATAGAGCTAAAGTATAAAAGAAAATTTGTGAGGATTAAGAAGAACTGAAAGTTTAAAAGAAACTTAGAAATTATTGGAATGAAACTCACAATAATGGGTAGTAAAAATAAACTAGAGGCATAAAACAGCAGATTTGAACAGGAGGAAGAAAGAATTGCTGAATTAGAAGACAGGAAAAATGACAACCTACAGTCAGAAGAGCAATCAAAAAAGAAAGAAAATGAGCAGTGCTTCAGGGATTTGAGTGAAAACATGAAACTCGTAATCATATGCATATTTAGCACTTAGCGTGAAGCATACAATCATAATATATTTAGTATATATTTCAGTACTCTGAAAGAGAAAAACTGCCAGGCAAAAATTTTATCCAGGAAAACTGCCCTTCAAAAATGGGTAAGAGTTAAGATGTTCACAGATAAACAGAGAGAGAATTTTGTAAGAGACCAACCCAACAAGAAATACTAAAGGGCAAACCTGGGTCCCATGGATGCAGGTGAAATCTCAAGAAAGTCGCCCTAAGTGTTGGATTGAGTTACAGCTGTCCCAAAGAGCATTGCTGAGGAAAACTCCTTTTGTGGAAGTTTATGTAGAAGAGAAATTTATGTACAAGTACCAGTTACATGGCTGTGACACTATTCTAAGCTATAAAGACTTAGAATGACTTGTAGTAACAGAAGCAATCTAAAGAACTAACAGAATGAAAATAAAATATCAACACCAGAACAGAAATAAAAATATAGAGATATAGTTCCATCTTGCAAAAATTTCTTCAAATTAAGTTGTCGCTAAATTTTTAAGCTTCCTGTTAACCAAAGAAAGAAATAAAACACAATTAGATATATCATTTTGATTGACTCTAAAAAGTAACCTACCAGAGGAAGACCCAAGATGATAACAGAGAAGGAAGCTCTAACGATCAGCTCATCCCACAGGGAAACTAATAATCAGCCAGGATCTGTCTGAATCAACTGTTTGAGGGACTCCAGAGGTCGAAAGAACAAATTGCATCATCCAGGAAAGAATAGGAAGAGGAGATTGACCTCCTGTGGTGAAGATTCATCTTCTGAACCTGTTTTGACTGGGAAACCAGAGCAATATCTCCAGGAGAACACTTGTACAAAAATAGTTCTCCAGGAAATAGCAGTGAGAGAAGACAAAAGGTGTATTAAAATACATGGAGGAAAATTAAAAAAAAACAAACAAACAGAATGACATTCACAGAGGAGCAACAGGGACTACTTTGGCAAAAAGCCAACCAATAAGAAAACCATGGGCTAAAGAGAGAAACTGATCTCAGAATAAATAAACACATTAAAAAATCAGATGCCAAGACACCAGCAAAAAATTATAAGGCAAACTAAGAAATAGGATTACATGTCCCAGGCAAAGCAACAAATTAAACCTTCAGATAAAACACAGGATTTGAGACAAATAATCACAGACAGCCAAACAGTTCTCCTTAATAAATTCAATGAGATGGCTAAAGAGATTAAAGACATTATGAAGACACTGGTTGAAAACAAAAAATAATGTGGAAGTTTGTGAAAAAAAGTAACAAATTTTATTGGAATGGGAGAAATTAAAAATACTTTGGAAGCATATAATAGCAGATTTTAATTGAGTAGAGAATATGTGAGTTAGAGGGCAGAACATCTGAATTTGAAAAGACAGGAGAATAGAAAGAAAAGAGAAGGGAAAAAATTGAACATGGTCTCAGGGAATTGAATAACAATGCAAAAACACACAAACATATGCATTATAGGTGTCCAGAAGGAGAACAGAATGGAAAAATGATTAAAAAAATATTTAAGGATAAAATGACCAAAAATTTCCCAAGCCTTATGAAAGACATACATACCAATATCCAAGAAGGACAATGCACCACAAGCTGAATAATTCCATTCTGAGACACCTGCTATTCAGAATGTCAAATGACAGAGATAAAGAGAGAATTCTAAAGGAAGGAAGAAAAAAATAATTCATCACGTACAAGGGATGCTCAATAAGACTAAGTACCAATTTCTCATAAGAATCCATGGAGGCAAGAAGGCAGTGGTATGATATATTAAAGGTTCTAAAAGAGGGAAACTGTCAGCCAAGAATTCTTCATCTGGCAAAACTGTCCTTCAAACTGAAGGTGAGTATAAAGTCTTCAAAGATAAAAACTAAAAGAGTGTGTCACCAAGAGACTGGGTTTACAAGCAATACTAAAGGGAGTGCTGCAACATGAAAGGAAAATACAGGAAAGAGAGGCCTGGAGAAGAGTGTAGAAATGAAGATTACTAGTAAGGGAAAAATGCAGATAAATAGGTCAATGGAAAGTCAAAAGATATGATAGATGAACTAAGTAATGACTTTACAATAACACTGTTAAATGTTAATGGATTGAAGTCCTCAATCAAAAGACACAGCCTGGCAGAATGGATAAGAAAATACCAGCCATCTATATGCTGTCAACAAAAGACTCATGTTACACACATGGATAAAGGTTTGATATCCATGTCATATAAAGAGATCATACAATCCAATTGTGAAAACACAAGCAACCTGATTTAAAAAGGGCCAGAGACATGAATAGTCATTTCTCCTAAGAAGAGCTACAAATGACCAAAGAGCACAAGAAAAAATGCCCAACATCATTGTCTATTAGGGAAATGCAGATCAAAAACTACAATGAAATATCATTTCACACCTTATAGAATGGCATTACAAAAACAGAAAAACTAGAAGTGCTCGAGAAGATATGGAGAAATAGGAACACAAATTCACTGTTGGTGGAAATGTAGAATCGAAGACAGTTTGTTGTTTCCTCAAGAAAGTAAATATGGAACTGTCATATGATCCAGTAATACCATTACTAGGAATATATTCAGAAGAACTGAAAGCAAGGCCATGAACTGACATTTGCACACTGATGTTCATAGCAGAATTTTCCACAATTTTCTAAAATATGGAAACCACCCAAGTGCCCATCAACCAACGAGTGGATAAACAAAATGTGGTATATACATACAATGGAATACTATTCAGCTATAAATAGAAATGAAATCAGGATGCATATGACAACATGGATGAACCTTGAGGACATTATGTTGAGTGAAATAAATTAGACACAAAAGGACAAATATTCTATGGTTTCACTAATATGAACTAAAATGATGAGGAAACTAAGAGGTAGGCTCCATAGTATAGATTACTAGGATAGTGAATGTGGGTTGAAAATGAGAGCTGATGCTTAATGTTTGCAGAATTTTTATTATGGTTTATTGTCAATGTGTGGAAATGGAGTTGATGGTAACACAGTATAGTGAGTATAACTAACATTGCTGATTTATAAATGTTATTGTGGCTTTAAAGGGTTGGAATGTATGTATTAGTCAGCCAAAAGGGGTGCTGATGCAAAGTACCAGAAATCTGTTGGCTTTTATAAATGTCATTTGTTTGGGATAGAAACTTATAGTCACAAGGCCCTAAAGAGTCCAACTCCAGGTATCATAAGAAATACTTGCTCACCCAAAGTCATTTGCCATATGTTGAAGCAAGATGACAGCAGTGTCTGTGAGGGTTCAGCCTTCCTTCTTCTTCTTAAGGCTCCAAGGTCCCAGTTTTTTCTGATCTCAGCTGTAGGCTGACATAAAGCTCATCTCTCTCCCCTGGGCTAGTTTCTATCTGGGATCAGCTGCTCTACTCTTTTCTAAATGTCAGGTTTATACTATCAGGTTCATTTCTCTTCCCAAGGCCTCTGCCATGTCTAGTGGATCCTTCTCTCTTTCCTCACATATCTGCTCCTCTGTGTATCTATTTCTGTGTGGAAATGTGTTTCCTCCCCACCAAGGGGTGGGGACTCAACTCTGCACCCACTAATGATATGGTCAAATTAAAGCCATAATCTTAACATAATTTAACCAAAGACGTCTCAGCTGAAACTTACACAATCAAAGGGTATCATGCTCAGAGGAACAGACCAGTTTACAAACATAGTCAAATATCTTTTTTTGGAGTTCTTAAATAATATCAAACTGCCACACTGTGGATGTAATGTTTCAATAGAAAGGAAACTAGAAAATAATGTAGGGGTTGTATAATATAATGGTTTTGGTGGTGGATGATGATTATGGATAACAGTATAACTATAAGAATGTTCTTTTATAAAATGTTAAGTTTATGGTGACATAGTAAATTTACAACTAATATAACTTATGTATTAGAGTTAACAGTAATATTGTAATAATTTTGCAGAAATGGCAAAGAAGATATATCAATTCCAAGGGACAAAATAGAGGGGTATAAGGAAGTATGGGATTTTTCATTTGGAGAAATGAATACATTCTAAAATTGACTGAGGTGATGTCAGCACAACTATGTGATGGATATGAGAGTCACTGAATGTACACTTTGGATTGTACAAAGCATATTACACACTGAATCCTGTGGTGGAACATGAACTATGTTTAACTGAACAAACATGAAAACATACTCTCTTGATCTATAACAAATATATAATTCCAATACAAGGTGTCAATAACTCGGTGGGTGGGAGGAAATACACTAAATGTAAGCTATTGGCTATAGTTTATAGCAATGTTTTGACAATGCTCTTTCACAGTTTATAAGAATTTTTTCACAACAGTGCAATATGTTGGTGATGGGGTTATGTATGGGATTCCTGTATGATGATATGCATGTTTGTTTTGTAAGTTCACAACTTTTACTATACACTTATTGTTTATAGATGTTCATGTATGAATGATAAACTTCAATAAAATAGTTTAAAAAATACTAAAGGGAGTTTTGCAGAATGAAAGGGAAAGACAGGAGTGTGAGGCTTAGAGGAAAGTCTAGAAATGAAATTATTAGTATGGGTAACTAAAAGGGCAGAAAGAGTTACAAAAATAAGATATGCCATATAAATCCAAAGGATTGGTTGAAGTAAATACAGCTTTTACCTTAAAAAGACATCAATGGATTAAACTCCCTAAACAAAAGACATGGATGGGCAAATTAAGATACTGAATGGTAAAAACTGTCAGTCAAAATTCTATATCTGGCAAAATTGTCCTTTGAAAATGAGGGAGAGTTTAAAATATTTACAGATAAAACGAAACTGGGAGGTTTAGTCACAAGAGATATGCCCAAAAAGAATTACTAAAGGGAGTTCTGCAGGTTGAAAAGAAAAGACAGGAGAGAATAGCTTTGAATAATGTGAATTAATGAAGATCTTCATCTAAGGGAAATGTTATGTTATAGTTTACTAAAAGCTGCCTTTATATAAATACCAAAAATGGGTTGTCTTTTATGGTGGGAATTTATTAGGGTAAAATCTTACATTTCAAAGGCTGTGAAAATGTCCAAATCAAGGCATCATCTGAGATGCTGTCTTACCAAAAGTTGGCTGCTAGCAGATCCTGGTCTCCTGCCATGTGGCAAGGCATAATGGTGGCTGGTCCCAGGCAAGGTAGCTTCTAACTACTCTACTGATTCCAGCCTCTGGTCTTTGTCTCAGGCTCTCAGAGGTTCTCTATCTTTCTACAGCTGTAGGTATTCATGGAGACCTCCACATGGTAGGGTGAAATGGCAGTTCTTTTTCTCTGTGCTTTGTTTATATGACTCAAATAAAAGGGTTAAACCCTCCATGGGTTCCACAATTTAATCAAAGGCCCTTAACTGAAGTGATCTAATCAAAAGTTCCCTTAACTGAATCTAAACAAATGGTCCTAAATAATTAGGATTACACATACAGGAAGGAGTGAGCTTAAAAACATAATTTTCTGAGGTCCACAAAACAATCAAACCAACACATTCCAACTTCTGAACCTTCAAAATACATAGTTTTTCCATATGCAAAATATTACAGCACAATATTTCAAAAAGCTTAAATCATTTCAATAGTAATGCTAAATAAGGTATCTCATAATAATTAGTTATAGACATGCAATCTGTCTTGGGGCAAAATTCCACAATGGCTGTAAAACTTACAATATAAGTTATGTGCATCCAATGTAAAAAGGAGGGACAAT
Source organism: Cabassous unicinctus (assembly GCA_029593785.1). Lineage (NCBI taxonomy): Eukaryota > Metazoa > Chordata > Mammalia > Cingulata > Chlamyphoridae > Cabassous > Cabassous unicinctus. The sequence goes on from JAQZBX010112086.1 coordinate 6,405, forward strand.
CACAAGGAAGAACTTGGAAGGAAAATGGATCATGGCTCCCAAACAGTTTCAAAAACCTGTAGGAAATACTAAATTAGATATAAGATTCTGAGAGTCATGTACATAATGATGGATTTTTCTTCTCCTAGGGAACTTATGGAAGCACAACACCTCCAAGAACTTGCCCTATGACCATCTTCTCAGATCCACTTCATCAAGAATCTGGGAGTTGACAGAGCTTTAGGACTCATGCCCCAAGAACTCTGAGGTGAGAGCCACAATCTCTCCAATCTCTGGAGCATGTGCTCAACACCCCCAGAACAATAGTGTTACCACCTCAACTCTCTGCAATTCCTGAGAATGTGCTCCACACTCTCTAAAGCCTGGGGTTGCAGAATTCTCCCTGAACAACAGCGCAGAATGCTGGCATTCTTCAAAGGCCAGGGCAACCTTCTCCACACATGTGTGGGGTCCCTTTCTTGGTCCAATAAGCAGCCATAAGACTGGACCTTAGCTACCACAATTTTGCCCCTGAAGAAGTTTTTCATTCAGTATTTCACTTTTCAGTCCCTTTTATTCTAAGCTGACAGTGGTTTTGTTCATACTGATTTTACAGAAAGCTTGTTGGTCTCACAAGCAGTTCACAAGGGTCTCAACCATTAGACACAAGAACTTTCAACAGCTCCTTTTTGGATAACTGCATTTACAATCCTGATTTGCAAGGAAATGGTTGCCTCACTTGATGTTCAGTTAATTAATTCCTTACATGGGGCATTATTCTCTGGAGACTCATTTCCCAGAGGCTCAGAATTTCATGAACCATCAATGTCTGATTTCTTTGTGTCTAGGAGATTAGTTCTCAGCTTCGCACTTTCCTTTTGCATTTTGTTATAAACTACAAGGAGAAGCCAGGCAGTGTTTCCCACATTTAGTTTAGAAGTCTACTCAGTTAAATGTCCAAGCTCATCACTTTCAAATTCTGCCTTCCATCTTACATCAGGAGTCAATTTTTTCCAAGTTCTCTGCAATTTTAAAACAAGTATCATCTTTACTCCAGTTTCTGATAATACATTCATGAATAACTGGCAAAGAACTGGAAAATCCACAAATATATGGAATTTAATACACTCACTCTTAATCAGTGGGTCAAAGAAGAAATTGCAAAGGAAATCAGTAAATATCTTGAGGCAAATGAAAATGAGAACACAAAATATTAAAACTTTATGGGATGCACTGAAGGCAGTTCTGAGGGGGAGATTTAGAGCTCTAAATGCTTACAATATAAAAATAAAGACAAATTTCAAACAGGAGACCTAACCTCATGACTGAAAAATGAGAAAAATAAGAGCAAACTATACCCAAAGCAAGCATATGGAAAGAAATAACATAGATTAGATTAGTTATATGAACAAAAATGAATGATTTGAAGGGAGAAATAGACAGTTCTACCATAGTATTTGGAAAGTTTAATTTCTGGCTTTTGTCAATGCATAGAACTTGACAGATGATGAATAAGGAAATAGAGGGCTTGAACAATACTATAAACCAACTAGATTCAGCAGAATATGCATTCTTCTCAATTCCACATGGAACATTCCCAGGAAAGAATATATGTTACCCCCACAGCATATATAGAAACACTGAAATTGTATTTTATTTGACCAAAGTGGAATGAAACTAGAAATCAATAACAGAAGGGAAATTGGAAAGTTCACAAATATGTGGCAATTGAGCAACATGGTCCTAAACAACCACATGTCAGAGATGAAATATGGGAAAGTGTGGGAGCAGTAGAGAGTGAAGCATATGGGAATCCCCTACATTTTTTATGTAATTTAAGTATCTTTTTAAAAATTACTTACATGACCCTACCCCATGAGTCCCAGAGCTGTGGAAGCTCCTCTTAGGTCCCACAGGAATGAAACTTTTCTCCTTCCTGTGCGGGCTGCACTAGGGTCCCTGGGGATGAACTTGGAGACATTTCCAGCATGGTCTAAAACCATGGTAAGAAAAGGTCGTTTGGCACGCTCTCTTGGCCAGAAGTCTGTGATCTCCTGCATGATTCACCACTGGGGGGCACTTAGCCACAGTCCTCCCCACCGTCATTACACCAACCTTCTGTCCTGTCATCAGAAGAGATGCACAATTTGTCAGTGTATTTGTTGGGGTTCAAGGAGATTATTCTGTCTAGGAGCACACTTCCAGCTGGACACATGGCAGGCCCAATCCACTCTTCGCAGCCCAGGGTGCACAGAGCTTCAGGGGTAACAGAAGCCCAGACGGGGACTGCTTAAACACAGGGGGTGGTGAGTCCCCTCCTCCACACACTGCTCCTTGAAATCTGCCCTCAGGAATCCCTGCCAGGTTTCCACTGTATGTGTGTTTGTGTGTTGGTGAAGGGTAAGGAGTGTTTTCCATCATGTAAGTAAAAAAAAAGAAACTGCTTTTGTTTTTCATTCCAGTGAATTTCTCATATTTGCTGCTACTATGCCACATTAACATTGTCCCCAGTGAGTGAAAAATTAAGAAGTTAATTAGAATCACAAAGCATATTTTACACTGAGAAAAAAATTATGTTCCTGACACACTTTATATCATAATATCTGACCCACCCAGAGCTCACTAGAGTATGTAATGCCCACACCCTACAAGGTGTGAGCAAGTGTCTTAGGACCTGAGCTGCCTAAGTATGGTATCCACCTGTTGCTATGTCTGGAGTGTCTTAAACTCTCTCTGCATCTCTGTCACTACCTATATATAAAGAGGAGGAAAACTCAGAGGGCTACTTTGGCGTTCCTGTGGGAACCAAGTAAAAAGATCAGAATAATGTTTGTCTTCCCCTTTAACTTTTATGGTCTGTTCTGAATTTAAATACCCTGTGAGCAAGTCTCAGAGTAACAATTTGCAATATCAGAATCCTCCCTTCTTCAGACTTGTGATTTGTATTGTTCAACCATGGTTTTCCATCTTCCTCTTTGTAGTAGTGACAAGGCAAATGAAATCACTTCTCTATGTTACTGCTATAGGTATGTGAAATTAGACTTCCAATGAGAAGCAGTTTGGAGAGTAGGAATTAATCTTTTAAATTGAATAATATTTAGGAAAACCTTGCATATAGCAGTGTTGCAGCAAGAGCATGTTGGGGCCATAACCCAGGGCTCAAAAACATATTCTACTGGGCCTTGGAACTTATCTTTCCACTCCAGCCTTTAAACTATGAACTCCAGCAGAGCAAGGTAATCTGTTTAGCATCCCTTTGAGTTGGCCACTCCCAATTAAAACATAAAGCAAAATATCTCCCTCCACCTAGTAATTCTCAAATGGTTTGGTGGTGTTTTCTAGGTTAGAAAAATGAGGAACTGGATATCTCTGAGTGTTGAGTGTTCTCAGATACCCTACTGTTGTTAACCTGACATATTGTGGGAAAGCCCTACCATAGAATTCTACTTTTGTATCTTTATACTCTGACTTTGAGAAAAAATGCTGGGGAGGCTAGGATGGGTCGGGGAGTTGAAGGGTGGGGAAGGTGAAGACACTTCATGATCTGGAAACTGGGACCCTGCAAAGGCCTAGAAAGAAGCCAGAGAGGGGGCCACAAATCTATGGTCCTTGCAGGTCCCAAAGTCAGAGGGAAGGAAAGATAGGATGCTAGCTGTGATTTTACATACATGAATGTCATAGTTTTTTGGAACAAGTTCTTCCAAAGATATTTGTGGTTTTCAAAACAGGAGTGGCTGCAAGTACCATAGTGTAAAGGATATACTGCGGTACATTATAAATAAACTTTCAAAATACTAGTGCTGCTTTCAGAGCTGAGCAACTAGGGGTGAGGCTAAACATGAGGTAAGG
>JAQZBX010112087.1:0-10226 GCA_029593785.1 Cabassous unicinctus
TTTTTTTTACATTTTTCCATTTATCACTGCATTATCGGGTGTCCAGTCTGTACTGTGGCACCTGACCCCTTTCACTCCCTAGTGTAGCCCAAATTTTCATTTAATTTTCAAAGAAGTTTTAGGTCAAAGCAAAGTCACACACAGAATACTAGAGACTCCCATATACCCAAACTCCTTCTCCTTTCCTCACCCCATATTAAAACCCTTTTTATGTGAAAGGTAGCATTGTTATAACTGTTATACAGATAGTGAAGCTTAGCTACTAAACATTGTCAATGATTAGGCATTAGGTTTACAGTATAGTTTACAATTTAGGCCATACAGTTTAATAATTTTTGACGATTTTTCCATTTCCTGTGTCCATCACTGTAAGGTAATGAAAAACATTTCCCATGACCACTAAATATCCCATTTGATCTTTTCTGTTCCTTCCTCCCCACCCACCTGGGGCTCATGACACTCCCCTGTCTTGACTCATTGGATGACAAGATTCATAGTTACATGCAACAAGAGGTGTTGACATGCTGATTATCCTCTCCTATTAGGATCCATCTTTGTGCCTAAGAGACACCCACCTGTCTGTTTCTGGGTGAATCAGTCCTCCCAAAGATGGGTATCCATCTTCTTCGCACTCACTGTGTAGGTCTCCACTCCCCAACGCAACATTTTATGACAGGATGAACACTCACACATTCCCCAGTAGCCTACTCCAGATGTACCCCTTCCTGAATGCCTCCCAACCTACACACTAAACCAGTGACACTACCTTGTCATACTGCCGTAAGAGCATTCCCACTCCTGCACTTTCAACATCATACCCACAAATCCCATGTTCACCTAGTCCCCCTCCCAACTCTCCACCCAGTATCCTTGGTATTTAAACCTGCCCTTCCTAATCTACCCACTTGTCAACCCTGCACCACCAAACCCAGGAATGTCTCTACCCACCGGTCCTATCCTTCAATATGCTTCTATACTTTATCAATTTACCATAGATTATGTCCATATGCGTGATGGCTCAGAAACTTCTCTTCTCTTTCTCTCCCTTGATAACATATCTTTCAGACAATGATTCTCAGAGACTGCTCATTTTCCACAATTCAAATCAGTGAGGTCATATACTGTTCATCCTTCAATGCCTGGCTTGCTTCACTCTACATAAGGTCTTCAAGATTCATCCACGTTATTCCGTGTGTTAGCACTTTATTCCTTCTTACAGCTGAGTAATAATCTATTGTATGTATGTACCACATTTTGTTTATCCATTCATCTGTTGATGGGCACGGGGGCTGATTCCAACTTTTGACAATTGTGAACAATGCCACTATGAATAATGGTGTGCATTTATCTGTTTGTATGCTTGCTTTCATTTCTTCTTGGTATATACCCAGCAGTGGAATTGCTGGATCATACGGAAGATCTATTGTTAGATTTCTGAGGAACCGCCAAACTGTCATCCAGAGTGGCTGGACCATTCCACAATCACACCAGCAGTGGATGAGGGTTCCTATTCCTCCACATCCTCTCCAACACTTTTATTCTGCTGTGTTTTTTTTTTAATAGCTGCCATTCTGATGGGTGTAAGATGGTATCTCATTGTAGTTTTGATTTGCATTTCCCTAATAGCTAGCGAAGTCGAGCATTTTTTCATGTGATTTTTAGCGATTTGTATTTCTTCCTTGGAGAACTGTCTTTTCAGGTTACTTGCCCAGTTTTTAAATGGGTTGTTTGTCTTTTTTATTTTTGAGGTGTACGATTTCTTTATGTATGCAGGATATTAGGCTCCTATCAGATATATGGCTGTGAAATATTTTCTCCCATTGGGTAGGCTGCCTTTTTATTTTCTTAATAATGTCCTTTGAGGTGCAGAAGGTTTTAATTTTGAGGAGATCCCATTTATCTATTTTCTCTTGCTGTTCGTGCTTTGGGTGTGAAGTTCATGAAACCATTTCTTATTACAAGGTCCTGTAGATGCTTCCCTACATTATCTTCCAAGGTCTTTATGGTTTTGGCTCTTATATTTTGATGTTTGTTCCATCTTGAGTTGATTTTTGTATAAGGGGTGAGATGGTATTCCTCTCTCATTCTTTTGGATATGGATATCCAGTTCTTCAAGCACCACTTGTAAAAGAGGCCATTCTCTCCCAACTGTGTGGGCTTTGTGGCATTGTGAATATCAGATGCCTGAATATGCGAGGATCTATATGAGAACTCTCAATTCAGTTCCATTGGTGAGTATGTCTATCCTTGTGCCAATATCATGCAGTTTTGACCATTGTAGCTTTGTAGTATGTTTTAAAGTCAGGTAATGTGATACCTCCAACTTCATTTTTCTTTTTCAATATGTCTTTGGAAATTCGGGGCCTCTTATCTTTCCAAATATATTTTGCAATTAGTTTTTCCAGGTCCTTAATAAATACAGTGTTGATTTTTATTGGGATTGCATTAAATCTGTAGATTAGTTTGGGTAATAGACAACTTGATGATGTTTAGTCTTCCTATCCATGAATAGGGAATATTCGTTCATTTATTTAAGACTTCTTTGATTTCCTTTAACAGTGTTGTGTAGTTTTCTGTATATGTCTTTTACATCTTTAGTTAAATTTATTCCTGGTATTTGATTCTTTTAGTTAGTATTTTAATGGTGTTTTTTTTCTTGATTTCCTCCTCAGATTGCTCGTTATTGGTGTACAGAAATGCTACTGATTTTTGAGCATTGATCTTATAGCCTGCGAAATTACTGAACTCCTTTATAAGTTCTAGAAGTTTTGTTGTAGATTTATCAGGGCTTTCTGTGTCGCTTGACTGGTGGATTTAATCCATTAACATTCAGTGTTATTACTTGCAACAAATTTCTTACTTCAGCCATATTTTCTTTGGGTTAATGTGTGTCATATGTTGTTTTGTTTCTGTTTTTGTCTTTGTAGTTGTTTTTAAACTCTCTTCCAACTCTCTCTCCCTTGTTTTTTCCTTTCAACTTGTAGAACTTCCTTTAGTATACTTGAAGTGCAGGTTTCTTATTGGCGTACTCTCTTAATTTCTGTTTATATGTGAATATTTTGAACTCTCCATCATTTTTGAAGGCCAGTTTTGCTGGATAGAGAATTCGTGCCTAGAAGTTTTTTTCTTTTAGTGCTTTGACTATGTCATACCACTGTCTTCTTGCCTCCATGGTCTCAGATGAGAAATCAGCACTTAATCTTATTGTGCTTCCCTTGTATGTGATGGTTCTCTTTTCTCTTGTTGCCTTGAGTATTTTCTCTTTGTTCTGAGCATTGGAAATTTTTACAATTATGTCTTGGAATTGTTGTGTTGGGATTTATACTGTTTGGGGTGCACTGTGCTTCCTGGATCTGCACATCCATCTCTCTCAATAGGGTTGGGAAATTTTCAGCCATTATTTCCTTCAACACTCCTTCTGTTCCCTTTCCCTTCTCTTCTCCTTCTGGGATGCCCACAATGCATATACTTCTGCATTTTGTGTTGTCTGTTAAATCCCTGAGTCCCTGTTGTTGTTTTTCTATCTTTTTGTCTATCTGTTCTACTATCTGTTTGATTTCAGATGTATTGTCTTCCACATCACTAATTCTTTCTTCTGCCTGTTCAAATCTGCTGTTATGGAATCCAGCATGTTTTTTATTTCTTGCATTGTGCCATTGATCACCATCATATCTGTTATCTTTTTATGTATGTTTACAATTTCTTCAGTATGTTCTCCCAGTGTCTTCTTAATATACTTAATCTCTTCCTTCACTTCATCAAGTTGGTACATATTTGTTTGGAAAGCTTTGATTAGTTGTTCGATGTTTTGCATCTCTTCCTGGTTTTTAGTTGGTTCACTGGCTGGTCTATGTCTTCCTGTTTCTCAGTGTGGTTTGTAATTTTCTGTTTCCCTCTAGTCATCATTTTATCTTGATGGGTTTATTCAGTTGATTAGCTTCTCTCTCTGCTTTAGAGTTTTATTTAACTGGTGGTTCTGTGTGTGCATAAAGTTTTCTCTTTGACACTTTTTCTTCTTATTTTAATTCCTTGCTTCTTTCTATGTTCCCTTGAAGGCAAAAAATTAGGGCCAGAGGAATTGAAAGATGTGAGAATGGAAGAAGGATAATACTAATATTGATAAAAGTTAGAAGAGGGGCTGTATAAGACTTAGTGAAACAAATATTTTGGTAATGTAGGCAGTGTAGAGTAGTAGGAAAAGAAAGTGGAATACCTACCATGGACTGGGAAACCAAATAGAGGAATATATATATAATGATTTAGAAGGCTAGAATGATGAGGAGGGAGAGAAAGAGTAAAGAAAGGGCTGAAAGGAAAAAGTTATTATTATTAAAAAAAGAAGAAAACAAAATAGATAGAATAGAAATTGACACCCTTAAGTTGTGGACTAATGAAAAAACATGGTATGTAAGAATCGCAACAGAAAGCAGAAGGCAGAAAATTGAAGGAAGCAAAGGAGATAGCTTGGGATACAAAATCAATATAGACAGAGAATGGGAAGTCACTGAAGAAGAAGCACAGCAAAGAAGAGACAAGCTAACAGCATGTAATTTAAAAAAAAGAAAGAAAGAAAGAAGAAGGGGGTGGAAAGAGGAAAGAAAAGCAAGAGGCAGCAAATAAACAGAGAAAAATGAAACAACCACACAAGCAAGCAGTCAAACAAATCTAAGGAAGAACTGTGTTCTTTCTTAGGCCCTTGTGGAACCTCTCAGCCTGCTTGTATTTATCAATCAATTGCCCTGTGTTTTGGTGCAGATTTTACCTATTAAACTAAATTAAAAAGAAAAATTCATTTTTTATTTTTTAAAGTGACTTGTTTGTTTGTTTTTTTGGCGAAATAAGAGACCCAAAATATGTCCTCTTCTAGACCACTCCCTTCACTGAGGGGACCCTAACTAGGCTTGAGGACACTAATCAAGCACTGCCCACTTGCTGGCCTCCCCAGGGGAGTTGAAGCTCTGATGCTAGTCAGTGCAGAATGATAAAAATGGCTGACTGCCCCCTCTGGAGGCAAGCCTGAGTATCACCGAGCTGTTGTGTAAAACAGGCTTCCTCAGTAGATTCGCCTCTCGTGTCAGCCTGGCACTGTTTCCAGCCGGCTTATCTGCTCCCCAAAGCTATGAGGGGGTCAAGGCAGCCAAATCAACAGAAAATAAACCCCTTTCCACCTTCTGTCAGAACCCTCCCACTCTCTGAGAATGCTCCCCCTCCCTGGCTTGCCAGTGGGGCATTGTGGCATTTCCTTGGACTGCTCAGTAAGTCAACTTCCTCAGCAGATTCACCACTCCCCTCAGCCTGATCCTGCTTCAAGCCAGCTATTTTGTTCCCCAAAGCTGCAAAGGGTTCCAGGCAGCAAAATCCACAGAAAGGAAAGCCTTCTTGACCCTCTGCCAGAATCCTCCCACTCTCCGAGAATGCTCCCTCTCACTGGCTTGCAGGCGGGAGTCGTGGGTCAAAGCAGCCTTTTTCCTTGAGGGTGGGGCTTAGCCCTCCAATGTATTTCTTTATGGGCAATTTATCCCTAGTTGATCTTTGCTGCATTTCAGTTACTGTTCCCAAAATGATTGTGACTTCTCTGACAGATAATAAACTGATTTCCCTCTCAGCATGTGTTGCTCAGATATTCATGTCTATCTTGCTTGTAACCACAAAGTTTTCCTTCCTTGTGGTGATGTCCTATGATTGTTATGTTGCCATTTGCTACCCTCTGCTCTATGGATTCATCATCACCCAATGTCTGTGTGCACAGGCAGCTGGTGGCTCATGGGCATGTGGGTTGGTCTATTCTGCTATCCACACAGGTGACATGTTCAGTCTTCCCTTCACAGAGTCCAATGTGATCCTGCAATATTTCTGAGATATAATTCAAATTTTGAGGATCTCATCTTCAAATGTTCAGATTTCTGAAAATGTGGTCTTAGCTATTAGTGCTTTCATTTTCTTAATGTCTTCTGCTTTTTTATTTATATCATATATTAATGTATTCTCAATAGTGCTTAGGATGCATTCTGTGGGAGTCCGTAACAAAGCCTTATCCACCTGTACCCCACAATTGTCAATTCTCATTCTGTTTAATTTTCTGGGTTGACTGCTCACTTAGGTCCTACTGCAAAAGAAGGATCACTTATCAATCTTCTCATGGCCATGTTCTATGCCATGTTGCCTCCATTCATAAACCCCATCATCTATAGCCTGCAGAAAAGAGAAGTTAACTCTGCTCTGCATAGAATGTTTCACAGATATTTTTAGTGCCTATTTAGGGTTTTTCTGGATTAAATATTCTGAATAATATTTGAAAGAAGTTTAATTCCTATTTGATACATGTTGTTAAATTTCAGTCTTTCCCTGTTAATAATCCAGATTTTAAAAACTCTTTGTATACCTTTTATCTTTATACATATGTGATTGTAAGCTACACATTTTTGTCCTAATTTTTCAACTCCATACATTTTGTAATTCACCTATTCTCCTGGAAAAAATTTTCACACTATTAAAATGTTTTAGATAATTTAGGATGTTTGTTTGGCTAAAAAAAATAATGATATTAAATGGATTAGAGTAGGGATGAGTACATTGACCGGTGCTTATAAATTTGAGAGAACTTCAAGGTGCAGGGTATTGCCAACCTTGAAGAGAACATTGAGAGCTTAATTCAGTTCAAATTTCTCTTTGCATTCACTTTTATACAAATGACTGAGACAGGTAATGAAGTGATTAGAATTAAAACATAACTGCGGAATTAAGGGACAATGAGGGTATAGCACTGAGGTCCACACTAAGATTGCTTCCCTGAATGAAAAGTGAACTATACAAAATTGGCCCTCACCACAATATATCATTTGGAATCTTTTACACTCTCCGAGATCCAGCTGAAAATGTACATGCCATAGTTGATTCAACTCAATATTCCTGTATGGTGAAGAACACGGGATTACAGAGTGAAATGATATGTAGCAACAAATGGAATTGTATTTTGTGTGCAGAATGCCAGATATTGCTTATTTTATATAAAACACTTTTTCCCACCAAAAAGCATGTAAAAACTTATCCTCTCAATATGGAAACAGTTTTTTTTTTTAATCTCACATGTTGATACAATATTCTGATGGTTAAAGTAATTCAACCTATTGAAGGCTGCCTTTTCACATTGCAATCCTTATGTATAAAAATTTCAAAAGTGTGGAACTACTAATTTGTCACTCAAGAAGTCTATATCTGGCAAAACTGTCTTTCAAAAATGAAGGAGATAATAAGATATTCCTAAATTAAAAAACAAATTGTTATTTATTCACCGCTAAATAGCTTTACAAGAGATTCTAAAGAGTTCTTCAGATTGAAGAGAAGACACTAGACAATAGATCAAAACCACCTGAAGAAATAAATATCTCTGGTAAGGGAAACAACATGGGTAAATATAAATGCCAGTAGTGTTGCATTTTTGGTTTGTAACTCCACTTTTTGCTTCCTACAGAATCTAAAACAGCAAATGCATAAAATGTAGTGGCAAAGCAGTGGTTTTAGCCTCATCATGTATGACCATGCAATTTGAGACAAAAACTGAAAACAGTTGGGGTGCAGAGAGGTATAGGACATAGTTTGTGTATACCATTTTTGTTAAGTTGGTATCTAAGAAAATGAGAGTGTTGTAGATATAGGATATTAAATGTATGCTCCATGTAACTACTATGGAGAATGTGCAAGCTCACAGAGAACAGTAATTAGTATGCAGTTAACGAGGGTTAGGGGCTGTAGGTAGTATGGGCTGTTATTGCAATATTAGTGTGGGATTTCTTGTGGATATGGGAAAGTTTGGCTATTGTATGCAATGAGGTTAACACAATAGCATAAATATGCTTGATCCCACTAGTTGGTATGCTTTAGAGTGTTTGAGATGGGAAAGCTTATCTTGCATATATACTTCAAAATCTAAAAAAAAAGATAACCAACTAAAGGGAAAATGATAATTAAATCCAATAATGATGCTGGATAGAATCTAATAAGGGAGGAGAGGAAACCAAAAGGACTTTTTGGGAGATACAAAAAAATTGTTATATAGACTATAAGCTTGATAATTAAACTTAGTGTGGCTACATTAATAAGTATCATTGTTTTTAGGAAATGTGTGTGGCATTAATAAGGGTTCGTGTAAACAATCTTCTCTCAAATGTTCAGATATTGGATTTATAAATGGATATGCAGACAGAGAAATGGATAGATAAATAGAGTGATAAGACAAATGTGGCAAAATGTTAAAATTGGGTACTTAAGGGGATGAATATATATTGGATTTCTTAGGATGGTGTTTGTATTACTTTTATAACTGTCCTATAATTGTGAAATAATTACAAATAAAATCTAATTAAAAATATTATTTGCAGTGAATGACTGAAATGTGTTCATATTCCTCCATTATCTGAAATAAATCTTTATATTTTCAGTATTTCAATAATTTTTGATACCATCACATTTCTTTTAAAAATTAATTTGTTCCTACCTGAGTCATCTGCACAGCTGTTTCTTGGAAAGGACATCATTGTATAATTTTATAGTCAAGTGACAAGCTTACAAAGTCTAGAAATAAATTGCCTGGATCTTTGTGTTTCAGATTGTGACTATTTTGCACTAATTCTTGAGTTATATTTAAATTTATTTTTATATGTAGAATTACTGTCCAATTTAATCTCATGCATATATTTGATTATGTAAATCCATCAATTTCTAATATCCAGAGTCCTGGATATTAGACTCTAATATCTAATTTGATTTTTTCTTAATTTGATTTGCTTCCTCTGCAATTGCCAAGCATTTGCTTTTCATTAATGTTACTTTCATGAGTTTGATTATGTCAGTCAAGAAATTTAAGTTTTTCTAACCTGAGTATGGTTTCTACATTTTTATCTTATAACTTTTAAATTGCCAAATTCATTTTATCCATTCTAATATTAGGATGATCTTCTATTCTTTGTATACTTTCTACATATTTGTATTTTAATTCTATATTATGAGAAATGATCTTCAAATCTCTTCAAACAATCTTAAATGTACTTTTTAATTTTTGAAATTATATTTATACGATATATAATTTTCCTTAACAGTCTGTCATTCATAAATCTGTGATTTATTTTCTGATAGTAAAATACAGATGCAAAATCATCCCCTATATATTTGAGTATATTAACTAGAGGTTTTAAAATATCCCCCGACCCTTAATTGTTTCCATGCATTTGGAGCAATTTTTAAAATGTTTATCTACTTTCTTAATCAAACTGCATTTATTCCAAGTACGGCACCGTGCTCACAGATTCTGTGTCATTCTGTGTCTCACTCTGTGCATCTCTTTGTGCCTAAGATGTTAACGTGTATTGTTTCATAGGTCAAGGCCACCAGTGATTTTACAATTGACCTACTATTTCTTATGTAAAAAAAAAATTGTAGATGAAATCAATGTTGTGTTTGGCAGAAGAATAAATAAAAATATTTGGTTCAGAGAGTTTATGCAGTATATTAATTGATCTTAAAGAAATTGGATCTTTTATCTTGCCCTAATTACAAAAATCATGGAACAAATAGCAGCAGCACAAAATATAATGTTTTATATGTTTTGTAACATCATAATTCTTAATCCAGTGACTGCTAGCATTCCAATATGCAATAGATATTGAAATAAAATATCACTTTAAGTCAATATCTGAGCTCACTGAGACTTTTAAATTATCTATCTCTTCAGTAAGTTCATATGAATAACTTGATGGGCAAATGTTCTCTATTCATCAATATTCATCAATATTCATCTCCTCTTTTTACCCCAGGATATTTTATTGAATTTCATATCTCTAGTCATAAGAATTCACAATCTTGATTGGGAGTATTCTAATTCACACACCTATAGTGCACACTTGTATGTTAAAAGGATAGGAAAGAAAGAATGATTTGTGGAAGTACTCTTAACATCTTTTGAATAAGGACATCAGCATTTTGCTCCCATTTGAACCACTTTGCTTCTGAAAAATGACACTGAATGCCATTTTATCTTATGCTCACTTTGACAAAGGATTGGTTTTTATGTGCATATATAATCCAAATGTCAAATATATATTGGCTTGGATGAGATAAAAGTTTAAAGAGCTGGAGAAACAGAATTCTATTATGTTGAAATCCTTCTATAACGATATATTAAATGTTCTTTTATCAGTGTTTCATTTATAGGTGAATTTAAATAATTTCTG